>JAODLL010053684.1:0-15000 GCA_026546735.1 Forbesichthys agassizii
GTGGCATTGTAGAAGCCCACCCTGGCTACCCCCCCCCCCCCCCCCCCTCCCTCCCCCCCACCACCACCACCACCACCCGATCAGGGGACACAAGGGGGCACTTTAATTGATGTGAATGTACTGTAGCAGTGGCCACTCACTGGCCCATGCCTGGATTCATGGGTCTGCTTGTACTCTGACAGGAGTGATGAGAATAGGGTCACACGCATGCGTGCGCGTGTGACACACACTCACAAACACACATACACGCATCACAGCAGGCACACACTCACACACACAAACAAACATCACAGCAAGCACACGCTCACACACATATAACAGCAAGCACACACACACACACACGCACAGATTTGCACAAGATCAAGAAAGGAAATTCCTCGTAGCTCCAGAATTTGTAATTTGATGAGAATTATGAAGGTTGCATAGTTGCTTACATAGACACACAGGCCATTACTGTAATATAGCATATGTAATACAGTGCACAATACATCCCTATTAGCTGCAGCAATTCACCAAATATCATCATTTAATCCATGTAGTCCAAGCTGAACTCTGTTTATTCAACCATCCTCATCTATTCTCCAACCATGCAATGACAGACGATACAAATAAGTTGTTTAATTTTGTAGAAACATAATCAGTGCACTGGTTTTCAAAAAGGCCTGTGTCCCCACAAACAAAGTGTTTAATTTTTTGCAAATACCAAATCAATCCAATGCCTGAGAGCATAACATAGCCCCATAAACCAGTAAACACGTATTGTTATTTTACTCACAATAACAAACACTGTCTTGGCACCTCTAAATGGCCCTCCTGACCTGCAGCCTCTTCTATAGTCAGGCCTTGCATCACATCTGTCTACGTCCTAATGGTGATGGCATGTGAGCTCTCAACAACATCGCTCCTCACTTATGAACCAGCCCTACATCTCTCATCTTGTTGGCTTGGAGCTACGCTAAGCTCCGTTCCTCCCTGCCAGTGCTGCACCATTGGAATGCCTAGGGTCTGGACTCTAGAGTAGGGATGGACAATACATTTAAAACTATTCACTGTATTTCATGCTATTTTTGCGGATACCGTTATAAATTACAATATGAAAATAACACCATCGTGTGAGATGTCCACATTTATGTCACACGTCAATAACTATATTGTCAATATGACAATATCAAATTCTTATCATGGGAAAGAATTGTACCAGTATATCATGAACCATGTGATATGGGAACAGCCCTAATATGCTGCTCTTAGTTACAGCCAACGCACAATAGTAAGTGAAAGGTCTCCTTCAAGTTCTTTGTAGATTAACCTAAGTCATGATCTCATCGAGCCAGGCCAGATATGAGGACGAGATGGCATCCCTGGCATGGCATGTAAAGTAGGTTTCTCTGCTGTATATATCAAAGCAAAGTGTCCAATGACACTTACTTGACCTCTGAATAACGCCTGCGGTTGATTGAAGTGAAAGCTACTGAGGTGAGTGCTCCGTCTTGGTGAAAAACTATCACAACACAAAGACATTGTCAACCTGTATTGTTGACTTTGTGAAGGGCTTAGAATGTGTGCTTGCCTATCACTTAATCAGTGAGATAGTACACATGCCACATGAGAAGCATGCAGGGTTCAATCAAATTCCAAAATGTTTCCATAATGGAACTAAACCAGACCTTGAACAAAACTGCTTGCTCCGTTTATTATTTATTTATTAGTATTAAAAAAAAATTTAAAAAAAACATTCCATTATTTTGCTGACTGTTGATATTTATATCTGGAATACTTTTCCAGAATTCTCATGACTTCATAACATGTTTGTCCTGCCCCTGCTACTAAAATGTGCCCTGGTTAGGAAAGTCACCTTAGCCTGGCAAAGCGCATCCACACTGGAAGAGCACCACATTTCTCTATCCAAAGGCATTTTGCAAAACCTCCATTGTCTTCATCATCAAATTATAGTATGATTATAGGCAGTAAGACAATTGTGATATGATATTTGAATGCAGGATGGGGTTTCCACGTCTGAATACAAAGGAATGCAGGTCTGGGTGCAGTGACAGAGCGCGATTACGTGTCCACATGTGAATTGTACTAAGGCGCTTATTGCCATCTCCGTGTTTAATTGGAGTGTGCGGGCACGAAGACAGTGCATGGGACACAATGACGGCTTTGTGGCCCAGAGCTCTGGGGAAGGGGCTGAGGGAGTGGATGAGGGGTGAATAACACAGGCAGACTGAATTAGGAAATGGCAGGGGGCCAACCTGGCTGCCCGGGAAGGCCTTGTGGTCCCGGAGCCCAGCAGCAGTGCTGATTCTGCTAGCCTCACCTGCCTGCCCTCGAAACACTCCACAGCTGGTCCAGTAAGACAACATCAGCTGTCTTGTGAGTGCACGCTCAAAGGTGTCTTGAAGCTGCACACACCGGTGAATAAACGACACTGAAGGGTTCAAAGGAGAAACTCTCCTCAGTTGTGACCGAGCCGGGGCGATGATGAAACGCTTTTACTAACTTAACGCCATCTGTCCTGGGAAACCGGAGCCATATGAGTGAGGGGACATAAACAGGAGGAGAGGGAACAGTCCCAGGAGAGGGCAGGAGAGAGGGAGGGTCTGAGAGTCTCTCTGAGAAGCCTCGCCCCGATTAGTCACACAGAATTAATGGAAGCACAGAACAATGGTCGCAGGGCTTCTGGCAGACACAGCTGTCGACTCCCCAAAGAAAGGGAAACAAGGTTTTGTGCAGTGGTTCCCAATGGGGCAACAGAGCCAATAATAGGCTATTCAAGTCTTTTGCAAGGTGGTGAGATGATTTAGAAATGTTAAATTACACATTTTGTATTTGTATCATATTTATACAGTAATACATTTGATTATCTTAATTGATCTGTGTTTGTAATTATCATTCCACATACTATATTTCTGGCTCAAATGTTTAAACAAAACATAGCAGTAAGCAGACTGTGGGTCACACGCACATGCATGTGCACGTGCACACACACACACAGCGGCCTCTGTCCTCATCAATGTCCTCACACTGCTGTTTTAGCTGTCAGGCTGTCCACTCCTGATAGAGTGATGCTAAACCACCCTTGTTACAGAACATGCCACTTTTGTAATAGAAAATGTTCAATTTACTTGCACTCTCCAATGCCATCTGGAGTAGCTTCACATCTCCCATGGTTCAAACATGAGTCGGGGGTCATGGAGCATCTTAGGCCTGCAAAATGGAAAGTTTTAATACACATTCACGTTTCCCCTTTAAAACAGCTTTCAATAGACTATGTGGTTGGACAAGCTTTGTCCATGGAAATTGGATTTTCCAATGTAATGTAATGTAGGCCCTATGCCTTAATTTTTACCAATGACATAAAAATTACATAAAAGTGTTGTTTTACTCATTCACAAAATATTTCACGTTTTATTGAACGAGAGACTATGTGTGATACTTCCCACCATAATGCTGTGTGTGAATGTGTGTGACAAGTTTGAGGTTTGGCACAAGCAGAGATGCCCTCTCCCGTATGCAGCTGGCTGTCCAGACAAACGTGCCGCATTTGAAGAATAGGCAAATAAGGGCTTTGCAAAACAAGATTCTCACTCAAAAATACAAAGGCAAGTTTACATTGTCGGATGAACATCGCTGTGCCATATGAAGATGATGTGTAGCAGTGAACTACCAAGATGAAAGTTCAACAGGTTGCTACAGTAGTAACTGATGTATAGCCTAACTACAGTAGCACATGTCTAGCAGGTGCATACATTTAGGCGATTAAAAAAAAAAAGCTATAGCGTGCATGTCATTATGCATCAAAGATGCAGAGTTTTGTTAGGTTAAAACAAACCAGCAGAAACATTTCAGGTTGAGAATCTCACTGAAGCGTCAGAATTTTCGATTGACAAAAAGTAAAAACTACATTCCATGAACTTGTCTCGATCCCAAATATTTTACATCGCACTGACAAACATCGTCAATGTATTATTGAAAAAAATAACGACTCACCTCGTGTTATTGCGATTAGCGACAGGAAAGTTAGTTTTACAAAGAAAATATGCATTCCTTCCGATTTTAAAATTGTTGAATAGTTCCACGTGAGTTTTTCATAGATCCAATCTTAGTACTCCTTCCTAGACAAGCAAAAAAAAACGTTCACTTCATCATCCTTGAGTAAATCCAAAGTGGCATCTGCGACGCGTGTCTCTGAACTGCCTGAGATGCATGAGATGTTGTCACTAGAAGTCCCGAGTTTGAACTGACTTGCCGCGGGACTCCATTCACCCTGTTGCAGCTAGGGGCGTGATTCATACAAGCTAGTTAGCTTCATTGGAAGTGGCACAACTTGACAGAGGCAAGCATGATCTGAAAATGAAACAGACAAATGCTATATTGCAGAAATAATCATACAGCTTTCAATCTGAATAAGTGTGTAATTGATTAACTTGAGTAATTGTATTCATGTACAGTATTACACAAGGCATCAACAAAGCCTGACATAAATTTACAGTAGGCTATGTGACTTGTTCATACTATTTACTGATTAGAACAAGGTTGAAATAAAAATTGAAACATGTCTTAGCATGTTTAAACATTACAATATTGACAGGTTGTAAGGGCAGTAACTGAAGGTGGGCCATAGGTACAATACCCTAAGTTAATTGATATATTAATTTATATATGAATATATGACCTTAGTTATTATATGCAGTTCAGCAGAAATAGGCCACCCTTTAACCATGTGGAGCATTATAGATCAACATCAGCCTTATGGAATGTTCCTGTCAACAGGTGGAATCTTCTGCACTGATAAGTAAATGCTGACACCGACCAGATACAGTTTCACTCCTGTGCACTAAACAACAGTTTCCCATGTGATGCTGCTTGAAAATGAATACACCCCACCCCCCCACCCCCCAGTGTGCAAAATGCAAATGGATTTAGTATTGGAATACTAAATGCATTTAGTATTCATTTATAACAAATACCAGTGCCCTCATTTGTAAAGTGGGATGATAACAGCTGCTACTGAATGTACATTTTTTCACCCTGAGGGCCCAAACCCTATGCCAAAGCCAAGAAGTATGTTACATGACATGAGATGTAATAGTTATCTGGAAGTTAAATGTGTGACAAAGAGATAAAGTGTTCCTTGATCTTTCCAGTTAATCGGAAGTATACTGTTTTAAAATATATCCATCTTCACAAAGAATTGTAATAAATTCAGCTGGTGATAGCTATATTGTATTGCAATTGTTATAGATTAATTCCCTGATGTGGTGACCCAGTTTTCCCACGGGAATCACAGAGATTAATCCCATCTGATCTAATTTGATTTGCACTTAAATCCTGTCATCTATTCTAACAGTAAGTGAAATACTGTAGGACTGGTAATGGGCTGTCATGAACTGTGTACAATGCAAATCAACTTTCTCATGACGTCATAATCAACACGAAGAACCACATGCTACACACACACACACATTTGAAACATATAAATGACATATAACCTGCTATTGTGCTGTTTTACAATGTGATAACGGGAAGTGTGTTTATTGTGTTGCATAGTGAGGCTGAACGTAAACAGGATTTGTGTGGCTTTCCTCCTCATTGTTTTGACCTGAGGGTCGGGGTTGGTAGCCACTACAGATGGACAACCTGTTCCACTTTGTCGAGCTGGCATACCGAACTGAACCAGCTGTAAACGGTTAACACTAATTACATGTATGTATAATGCAATGAACTTAGACAATACATATACACAACAATATAGCATATAGAAGACAATACAGTACTATACAAAACAATATAGTATATAGAAACGATACTGTAGTAGCATAAATAAAACAAAATAAGTTATTTTGTTTTAGCTGCAGACTTTTATACAGCAATGTATCAGCAAACATTCATCTACTAATGAACTGTGTCATGTGTCACTTTTTTCTGCCCTTCCTCTTTACATGATAGGGTGGAATAAATGTTGCATTATATTTGTATAACAGCACTATGCTTCTTATAATTTATCTATTGGCTGTTTGTTACACTGTTGATACAATCCCAGGCAGTCAGATCTGTTAATGTTACACAGGACTGTGCCTGTGTCAAGAGTTTTTCCACACCTGTTGGGTCATGGACAACAACACCTTCAGTACGATGTCAACGAAAGTGTAAACATACAACATGCTTTGCATAAAACCTTCTGACGGTTTCACGGATAAAGAGGCAGCAACAGATGTGGTGTGTGGACAACATGTTGGGGCATGCCTATATATCCAGGCTCATGCAGAAGACTTTATTCCATAGATGTGTTCAATAATGTGACATTGTTGGCAATATACAACTGGAGTCAAAGATATATATATATATATATATATATATATATATATATATATATATATACAGTATATAAAAAGTATATTCAGGAAACATGTAATCAGTGTGTGTTTATGGGTCAGAGCTGAGAAAAGACATGTACCCATGACTATAACAGGAACACAAATAAAGTGGTGCAGACCGCACCACACAAACAGATCTGTGTCCTGATTCCTGACAGACACTGCCAACACACAGGAAACCGCCTATGAACTTGTTTCAGAAAAGCTCAATTTTCAGAAGTGGAAAACGTTGAGTTTTTGTGGACAGAAGGATGTTGAGAAAATATTTTTGATATCCATGCTATGCTATGCATGGGTATACTGTATCCTGTGAGATGACACCTGCAGAGTGAAAACTGTTTACTCTGAAAAACTTTTGCATTTCTTTTTTTTTTTTTTTTCTTTTTTTTGAATGTGCCATGCATTCTGCTTTAGGAAGCAATAAAACTAGCTTCATGTTAGCAGATTCTCTGCATACTTAACAAGATGTTACTCAAGTTATTTTAATGATAAAAATGACACAATACCTTTTAACAGCCATCTCCTTTCCGGCAGCTTTACAACTGCAGGAAAATAGGAGCCAAGGACCCCTAAGCTGCATTTCCTCACATTGGGCAGCATAGCCTACAATCTTAACAATATAGTCAGTAAGAAAGAAACTCCCACCGCCAGTGATAAGAACAATACACCAAGACCAGGATACATAAATCAGTGTTTGATATACTAAGGAAATAATACAACTGCAATACAATGGCCATGTTTGCTTCCCTAAGGTATGTATTTGCCTCTGTGGTGTTACCTCAAAAGTGGATGTGATGACCTCAACAATACATTTAAACTCGGGGAAATAATCTACTCAAACGTTTACCCACAGGACCAAACAGCGTAAATACACTAACACACTTAAAATGTATCTACCTCTCATTCAGAAAAAAACATTCTATTAGCAGTTGGTTTCTTGGGGGAATTTCCCATGGAAATGGTTGCACCAGTGGAACACAGGTAGTAACATGTTTTGCCTCGAACAGAAGTACAACAGAAAGCATGGCAGAATGAAACAGGGTAGGCCTATTAGGATCACAATCAACCACATGTATAAAATAACATACAGTAAGATGTGAGGTACCAGATTGTATGTTACGTCTTTATGTATCTACCAGGATACAAGTTGGCATTACTGGTAAATCCATCCTATTTCTTTTCATTACATTTGAATTGTGTGCATGTTTTCCTTAAAGGCAGGATCAGTCATTATCAAGAACACTTGCTAACGTCGAGCTCAAATCATTAACAACAACATAACATTGTCGCTCTGTGGTCCTCCACGGTGCCTCCTCACACGTGGAAATGCATTGTGAAGCAAAGCGTAGTATAGCTATGTTGATGTGAGCTGTGTTTGCCATTTTATGGAGCCAGGGCTGTGTAGAACACGCACAGAGAACGGCAAGATAGTAAAATGCGAGGAGATATGGTGAATTTGACTAAAAGTGTATTAGCTTACATTCAGCTTGTAATAGCTGACTTCAAAGAATAAAACACACAAGAAACACACAGTAATTGCAAGACTGATTCACAGTAGCCCTATACCCTAGTCTATCCATTTGGAAGATGTGTCAGATCTTAACAATTACATTATGTCAAACAATGATTCAAGCCCCATAGGAGATGAAGCCTTAGGCCTACTGCCCTCCAGAGCTCACTACGCAGAATGTGAACCAGTATGTTGTATTCTGTAATTAGGATGTTTAGTTACACAGGCACTTCAATTCCCTGACCCCAGGTCAGACATGCAAATAGTTGTCATTAAGGAAGAAGCTCTAACTGACCCCTTTGGATCTGTTTGGACACCGACTGACTGTTCTTTGTGTGTTTAGATGTGTGTGTGTGTGTGTGTGTGTTTAGATGTGTGTGTGTGTGTGTGTGTGTGTGTGTGTGTGTGTGTGTGCGTGCGTGCGTGCGTGTGTGTGTGTGTGTCAAGCAGCACCAGGTGACAAAGAGGTAAGAGAATACACCCAAAACACAGCTAGCGTACAGAAGCCAAACAGGAAACTGATCAATCAACAGATAAGTGCAGAAAATAATTACTATCTTTAGAAGTTGTTCAGGTTAGTTTTGGCAAGAAAAGTGACACAGTATTTCAACTAAGATGTCTATAATGAATCATTAACTATTTTCCTCATGTGCCGTATATTAAGAATAATTGTTGTATAATAATATTTGAATGTTCAATAGTATGCACATTTAAGTGCAGGTGTTCCTGATAAGGCTCTTTTAGCAGGCCCCCAAACCAGACCCAGACTCAGAACTACAACAATAGGCTGCCCTACCCTGTCCTGACCAAACAACAGGGTTCAAACCCTGTCAGTCATTACAATTATGGAAAGGCAATGGAAGGCTCAAATGAGATACTACACACCATGTTAAACATGTTAAAGATAACTTGTAATCATTATGCTAGCTGACTGCTACAAGCTAGTAAGGCCACACATTTGCCACTTTTGAAGCAGCTGCTTCCCAGCATTGTGGTGCCCCATCTATGCTAGCACAATGTGCGGACAGTTAGTAACTGTGGGTCAGTGGTCCTCCTGCCTCTGCGCCTAATGGAATCGTGGGAGGTCCTGAAACACTGGATCTGTTATTGGACACACACTCACAAACAGGAAGTCACTGCAAGCCAGTCTCATAGGGCCACTTCCTTCTTTTGTTTACAAGGAGGGGGGTGGGCTGAATCAAGCGCTGCTGTCGCTTAGACAAAGCTTATGTTTTCTCCACAGTCAGTCTCCATTCAGCTTGACATGGTAAGCCTTTCAAGGCAACTTACACCTTGTGTAATCCATGTTTATCTCCCGAGATCCACACTCGGAACGACATGGCTATTGGACAACTTGGAAATCAGTTCTGAGTGGAAAATGTGTGCTATTAAAGCTACAGTACAACAACCCTATAGCGGCATACAACACATTACAATACGTCTAAAACTTGAGAAAAAAGCTGTGTTAGTGAGACAATGGTTAAGTTAAGGGGTAAGCCAGCTATGCCAGTTTACACAACAATAACATGCAATAAAGACTACAGTTACCACAGAGGCTTTTACAAAATATAGAAGATACTAATTTTGCTATATGTACTGTATACACCATGGGCTCAAACCAAAGCCAAATCACAAATAAACCCTCAGTATCACATCATACTGGAAATATAATGGTGAAGAAAAGCTATATTCGAAACCATGTGCTAATGCCCCAAACCCCTGTGACATCTCCATTTGCTATTTACCTAGCGAGCGTGCGTGTTTCCTTTTTCAAAGAATTTGTTTTTTATTCGATAAATGGACACACCTCCAGGACACTTTTCCCAGCCAGAGAACACAATTCCCTTGTTATTTGACCAAAGGAACAAAGGAATTGCACTTAGTCTCACAGTCTCTTAGTACACAGTACAAAACACAATACCATTAGGCATTTTGTTGTGGGAAAAACCTCCTGCTGTTTTTGGTGGTGTGAAAGCTCAACCTTCTGTCCAACTGTCCAACAATAGCTTCTCATATTGGAGAGGAAAATGCTAATGTTTGGTGTAACACTGTATTGGAGAGGGATAATGTGTCTGTTTTAAATGTGAGCTTCCCAACATTACACTCAGGCAGAGACTTGACGCCAGGAAAATAGGATGAGTTTTGGCAGGTTTGGGGAAATGTGTGGCCTTTTCCTTATGAAAGCCTCCCCAGGAGTAGCATTTATTTATTCTATGTCCATCTTTCCTATAGCTTGCATAGTGTGTTTCCTGTCTCCATCTCCACACACAACGACACATCCTTCCCGACAAAGAATGTTCTTTATTCTATCCTCATCACGCACGTGCTGTTTTTACTGAAGCCTACTGGTAAACCATCATGACATTAACAGCTCCGTCAGTGTTCATATCAGTCTGGGAACTCTCAGTTGAATACCTATTGTCAGCCAGGTGGGCCCATTAGGTGTCAGTCCTACCTTTAGTACTTAGCAGCTGATTGGACAACCTTCAACCAATCAAAACAAGACCCACATACCTGGGGAGGATTTTCCAAACACAGACATTTGCGGTTGGCACCAACTCAACTATACAGTACCTTACGGACTATGTCTGACTGACATGCAACTTGGTGAAGAGGTGAAGACTGCAATATCATGATGGTTTTACCAGGCTAGCTTTTTACCACTATATTCTAAATGCTTTCTGCTACTGGGATCTCAGTCATGTCACCTTCCTCTTCACCACCTTGTCTTTATACCTTCCCATTGTTCCTTCTGCATGCCAGCAAGTGTACACACCCATTTGTTGATGCATGACTCAGGGCGATATTATTAAAAAGTCCCCTTTTTTTCTCATTTTTTTCCTTTGGTAACTTAACAGTCTCATAAAATATATTCATAGGCTTAAGCACATTTTCGCTATGAACTGGTTGGTTTTGTAACAGCAGTCAAAAGTAATCCGAAAGCTTCTCAATCTTCAATTAGATAATGAGTATGAATCAGCCATTAGAGTTTTGATCTTCAGCCAAAACAGTGCACCATGGTCTGTAGATCAGGAAGTTAGCTGACCAAACAGGCACAATGATGTAATTCAGACAGTAATCAAATATGTGCCATTTTACCGAACATTGCCTCACAGTGAAGGACCACCACCTACTGTTCCTGCTACAGGTGGGTCACCAGTTCCCAGTAGTGAGCTTCATTCATTTCATGACTTTCCATTTGAGAGAAAGATGAAAGATGAAACACTTCTCTCAGGCAGCAGTTATTTCTTGTTTTTAATGACTGGGTCCCATTGTAGCCCAACCCATGTGTTTCACTTGCTGGTGGATGTGCTGAAGTCTGATGCAAGATATATTTAGCTGTGAAATCTAGTTCAAATACAAGCAGGAAAGACTTTGACCAGCATGGTACAGAACATTTAGTCGATAATACATTTAGATGTTTACATTTGCTATTAAAATACGTACTTAAAAACACATCTTAGTTTTTCTGTTGATTTCAAAGAGCTCCAGCATCTGCTGACAATGATGATGAGAGATGCTGATGTAATATTTACCAATCCAGTGGTGTCTCCTGATGTAGATTTGATAAAGGAGAAGTCAAGTCAAGAGAGTGATTGTTAAGATGCTGGAACAGACTGGCTCCATGAGCCAGCTGAATTGTGGGTAAATATTTGCAGCCCATCCATGGGAAAGAAATATCTGCATGTCTGTGAGTTTATTGACACTGCTTAAACATGACATTGCCATTATTAGGACTCTATGGAGCACATTTTTAAAATTGTGTGTCACAGGATCATTTTATGGCGTGTCGACTGGTTCATTTAAATGTTTTGAGAACTAAAATTATAAATTCTAGTTCTATATCTATATTGTCTATTTTTAATATGTAATAACTCTTCAGTGGTCTTCATTTATTTATAAACATAATTATAGTATTATATGTTTATGTTATATTCTACAAACCCCAAGCATGGCTTTGTAGAATATGAACTTTTAAACATTGTTTAGTGTTGTTGTTTATAAAAACACAAACGTCATTATCTACATGTGTAATTATTTTGCTTTCTGACATGGCATTGCTTGAACACATTTTTTCTTCTCTTTATCTGTCTATGTAACATAAATATTTACTGCAATACAATTCCAGTATAATATTTGAATGCTCCCTAGTTTATTATTTAAGGATCTAGCGTAATAGTTCTTAGAATGTGGACAATGTGTGAGTGTGTGCCTGTGGGAATTTGTGCTTGTTTGTGAATGTAATCTGGTAATTGTAGTTTGTGAGTGGGAAGGAAGGGTGAGGATTAGTGGTCCTTAGTGTCGCTGTGTAATGTCTGCGTGGGAGTTTGTGACACATTATAAAAACAGGCAGGGAGACAGCATGGCCTTTGTGTGGGAATATAACCTACCTGAGGGGGTTGGCAAGATATAACATAAAAAGGCTGAGGCGGGTCACATACCAACTCAACATAACATGATTCATTATGAATCCAAATATAGCAATTAACATTAAATCAAGAACGCACATTTAATAAATATGCATGCAGTGTGTCTTCATGTTCTTGTGGCCTTCTCTGTTTTTGGTGAGATATGGTGCATAATCTTTATTATTTTCTCTCTCTTTCAAAAAAAGAATGCAACTTGAAATAGTTAAACTAGTTTGACTATTTCAAACTAGCATGTGCTGTATTCATTTAATAATAAATGATAGATTTCAAAAATTCAACTTGCACAATATCCTCCTTGCATACAGGTAAGGGTCACTAGACAAGAGGCACAACCCCAAACAATGGCTCCTGCAGTATTGAAGTGTCCTGTAAGTAGGTACGGTACATGAATAGCACCTTCCTCCTCCGTCACCTTAACGAATCACAAGTAATGGCTTTTCTCAGAAGCACATACTGTATTCAATACAAAGGAAGCCAATGTTTTGTTTTCCACTTTTAGGGTCCTGCTTAAACCAAAAGCCTAGTTCATGCTGTCTTGTTCCAGATGGAAATGTGCCTGATATAAGATATTAATTCCCCTTTCACATTTAGGGGCCTCTATAAGTGTAAACATAAAAAGCTATTTGAGCATGGCTCTAATGCTGTTCTTAAAACATAAACAACTATTATGTACTCTTAGGTCTTACATTGTTCACAGGAGGCTTGAATATCAATCCTTTCACAGCAGGGCCTTACACTGCAGTCAACACAATTTAGAGCAGTTTGTCTCTGGATGACTGTATCATCATCTCATCCTTTTCATGACAAGACAATTTGGGAAGTGTGGGAAGTTAACAGGGCTTCGTTAAGTGCATTCATTGGCCTTAATAATTGGTCAGAGTTAATCCCTGAAACTAAATTGTGAGAAATCTGGAGAGACAAAATATGCATTGCACCTTTTCATGACTACATCTGTAAACTCACATATTATAGCATATCCATTTCAACCTGCTAGAGACTACTGTAAAATGAATCAATACCTCACAGAAAGATATTTTCACAAGACCGATTATCAGGGGTGGTAATGGCTGTCTAGTGTATGACAGGTGCTTAGACATCTAGCTCCTTTAAGTATCCAGTGTTAGACCTGGCACTTCACTTACTTGAAAGCTTTGCTGTCATACAGCTATTTAAATCTACAGCTTGATCTTTTCTGTTTGACAGAGGTTGCATAATATTGGCCTCAATTGTCTATTTTGAGTAAAATATAGTATTTATAGTTATTCTGTAATTAAATGAAACCTAGGCATGTCATATTTGGATTTTCCACTTTCTACCCTACCGTATGGAGGAGGTTCAAAAGTCAGCTCATTGGCAAACAACATAAACAATCCCTAAAGTCATCATCTATTATCATACAGTACAACCTGGAATGTTTTTATATATTTTTGCTGCTATTGATATAGTAGCCTTCCAAAAAAAATTCCAGCCTATTAGGCCTACTAGCCTTTTGCAAACTGGCATATTAGGGCCATTGTACATACTGTAACTGGTAATAATATGTGATATTCTGGAGAAAGCTTAGACCCGTGAGGTCATGTCGTCACTGCTTGCAGCTGGCAGTGCATCCAAGTAATACATTTAACAAGTCAATAGGATCACAGAATAGCATTTTTCTTATTACTATGAAATACCATACAGATATGTTGAGGTCTTTGTATGCAAGTTATATGTTGTTGATATCATGCAGTAAAGGTTAAAATTCAGCTGCCGGCGTGCGTTATTTGACAAACTATTGGCTATTCTTGTATAAAAATGCCAAAGTTGTAAAACCAATTCCAACAAAGCTATACTCCTATAACGTGGTATAGAAACATCATAGGGGTTTTCTATTGCTTTACATTCTCACTAAAAGACTAGAGTGAGGAGCTTTGTGCTGGAGGGGTGGTACTTTGCAAAATGCTTACATAACCTACTTAGCGATCTTAAAATTGACAAACACTGTTTTCCAGTGGGAATGTCAGAATCAGTATGGGTCTTTAACATGAGTTTATAATAATATATATATACAGTATATATATGTACTGTATATATATATATTGTATATCTATTATATATATATGCTGTATACTGTGTTTTTATTTCTACTGAGCTTCAGACAGTGTTATTTAATATTTCTGATATTGTTTATTGTCTTCAGGGGAAATAAAACAATATACTATTGGCTTGATTTTGTTTTATGTACATGCATGTGGAAGAAATTGAAATAATAATGAAGGTCTGTAGATCTTTTGTTAGATATCTAATTAGATATATAATCATATTCACCAACAGTTTATAACATTCTTAGCAGGGCAAAGGTGAAGATCCAATGTCTCCGGTTAGCTATTACAAGTCAACATTAATTCCCATCTGATATGTTCACACATACATCACATTACGACTCAATATCTCAACCCTGCAAAGTGTTAGTTACTTTACAATATACAAGATATTATCATTTTTATTTTGTATCAACCAGATCACTCTTGCAAGCTAATAGTGTACCAGTAAGTATAAGAAGAGCATAGAATTCTCACCATGAAAATGTTATCATACTTTCAATCAGTTTCCCATACATGATGGTTCCCACAGTGTTTGTGCTCTTCAAAATGCTTACAATGTGGGTCTGAGCCGTTAGGGTACAGTGCAAGGCAGTTTG
>JAODLL010053695.1:0-18921 GCA_026546735.1 Forbesichthys agassizii
GTAAGCTTGATTTTCACATAAAGAAACACAAAACATAAAAGTCGTTTTTTTGGTTGGTTTTTTGGTCGTTTATTGGTCGTTTTGTGAATAATTGTGGTTATGCCATCGCTGTCAATACATTTTCTAAGATCCATGTGCCTATGAATATTTAGAACTAATACAGCTATTTGTGATGAATATTTGATGTTACGTTCTTCTCAGTGCTGGTTACTGTAATGTGCTGTTCTTATTTCAGAAACTGTGTTCTCTTTTCCATTCTCATTCAGTATATTGTAGTTGAGTATTTATGTGTAATTTTATTTGGATTCAGTAAATGATGCACAATGTGTAAAGCTATTGGGTCAGTAAACAGTTATTGAATGCTAAATACATTCTGCTGTGATGAAGGGTGTATCGTTGGCTGCATAAGAAGAATCTAGATAAATTATTCATTCATTGGTGTGTTTTGCAAGTAACATTTGAACATTTTAAGTATTATCTGTCTCCTTTTAATATTTGTCCATGAAAACCCCAAATTCAGAATCTCAGAAAATGTTAATGTTACATAATGGTTGGGGCTCCTTTTGCAAGAATTACTCTATGCCGCGTGGCATGGAGTCGATCAACCTGAGGCACTGCTGAGGTGTTATGGAAGCCCAGGTTGCTTCGATGGCAGCCTTCAACTCGTCTGCATTGTTGGTTCTTGTGTCTCTCATCTTCCTCTTGACACTACCCAATACATTTTCTATGGCGTTCAGGTCAGTCGTGTTTTCTGGCCAATCAAGCACAGTAATCCCATGGTCATTGAACCAGGTATTGGTACCTTTGACAGTGTGGGCAGGTGCCAAGTCCTGCTGGAAAATGAAATCAGCATTTGAAAAAGCTTGTCAGCAGAAGGAAGCATGACATGCTCTAAAATGTCCTGGTAGAAGGCTAAATTGACTCTGGACTTGATGGAACACATTGGACCAACACGAGAAGATGACATGGCTCCCAAAAGCATCACTGACTGTGGAAACTTCACACTGGATACCAAGCAACTTCCGAGTCTCTCCACTCTTCCTCCAGACTTTGGGACCTTGATTGCCAAATGAAATGCAAATGTAACTTTTAATCTGAAATGATGACTTTGGACTACTGAGCGGCAGACTCTTGCCTCTGGTTCGGGAGTGGCTTGACACGAGTACTGTGACAGTTGTAGCCCATTTCCTTGATACATATGTGCATGGTGGCTCTTGATGACTCCTCCCTCAGTCCACTCCTTGTAAAGCTCCTCCAAATTTTGAACGGCCTTTGCTGGACAATCCTCTCAAGGCTCCGGTTATCCCTGTTGCTTGTGCAACTTTTCCTTCTACACTTTTCCCTTCCACATGTGCTTGGATACAGCACTCTGAACAGCCAGCTTCTTTAGCAATGCTCTTTTCCTCCTTGTGGAGGGTGTCGATGTCTTCTGTACAACTGTCATGTCAGCAGTCTTCCCCTTGATTGTAAAACCTACTGAACTGATTGAGAGACAATATAAAGGCTCAGGAAGGTTTTGAGTTTTTTAGATGATTTGACAATATTAAAATGTTATTGAATTTGGGATTGCCATGAGCTGTAAACCATAACCATTAAGATTAAAACACATACAGCATATTTCACTTTGCGTGTAATTAATCCACGATTTATATGAGTTTACTTAACTTTTCCACACTATTATAATTTATTAAGGTGCACCTCTACAGTATGTGTCTTTACCTTCACGTCAAGATCAGTGTGTGTGCGTCACCTACTGTACACACACTGTGTATCTGTGTGTACAGTCGGTGATATGGGCTTGCACAAGTGTGTTTGCATGTGTGCATGTATCTGTGTATATTGTATGTGCCAGTGTGATTCTGTGCATGTGTGTGTGTTATTTTTCACTTTTCCCTTTAAGTTCCTGTGAATCACCAACAGTGCAGGATATACTTTACAGCTGGGCCTGTGTTTTTATGTGAAAACACAGTTTTATGCACACACAGAGAACAAAAACAGGAATTTGGTACACTATTTGGCTTCACTTGTGCAGTTACCAAGTCGTTGTATAACCTTTGCCTATTTAAATGTGTCATGAGTCTAGAGTACTTATGTAACCTCATAAGGTAGTATACATCTGTACAATATATCCTCCCCTCTTTCCATGTATCTGCAATTTAAGATGCGGTTTTGTGCTGATGGAAATTGCTCTCAGAGAAGCGTAATAAGTGTCCTTGATTGTCGTACATGAGATTAGCCCCTTTCTGATGTGGGTGAAATCTTTTTACCACAATTAATTTGACAGAGAGCAGTTCTTGCTGCAAATGAAGCCTGTCATGTGGGATGCAAATACAAAAGAAATGAAGACATTTTATTTCAGACTTTCATTATTAATGGTTGCCAAGACACCAGGGAAAGATTGAAAGTTTTAATGACAAGGGAACTTGATGGCTGCCCAGTTATTCATTGCTCGGAACAGGAACAGGGAAATAATATACATATAAAATGTAGTTTCCAAATGATACTGGCCAGTAAACTATGACACAGACAAGATAAACCTGCCACTGCAAATCCTTCTGGATGAATGGTTAGAATGGTGTCATATAATTACATAACCCAAATGGCATTCACTCAAACTCCGAAACCCAAGAGGGACTATGAAAGGGACTATTTCCTGTCCATTGTGCTGTTCAGTGTAGTTCATTTTCCATGGCTTGTAAAGGATATTGAAAAGAAAGTGTTTGATGCTGATCACAACATCAAATATGAAAAAGGCTTATCCAGTACCGTTAGAATGTACAATGTAATAACAAATGTTGGAGATATGCTTTATTTTTCCTTTCATATACTGTATATAGTATTTAGGAAGCACTGTTGTTCAACTATTTTTTTCTGAAATCCCAAAGTTATACTTCAGATACTTTATATTTATATATATTTTTAATCTGCTTTGAACAGCTGTAAGTTATTTACTGACTTTGAGTATTGACATTGTGGAAATAATTATAATACTACTTTCAGCGGGTGTGTCAGTATTCTGCATTTCTTATAGTTATTTTACTGAAACAAGAAAACAAATTAATAATATTTAAATATAATACTGTATGTTAATATTTATAGTTAAATTCTCACTCCCCATTAACTACAGTATACTGTAATTGTGTATTTGACAGAAATCATGTTCTGCCATCTAAAAGCCCAGGGATTGATTCTGCCTGTCCCTGAATACTTAAAAAAACATTATTTATCACTGCCTGAGCATGGTAAAGTTCATTTCATAAAATACAATACAATGGCGGTGAATCTAAGCATTTAGGATAATTAGGGGCTTGTTTAAGTACATTAAGTATGTTTATCAGATCAATTGACCATTAAACAGTAGACTTCACACAAGGCAACCCATTATGGTTGCTGCTCGAAGGATATTAAACTCCCATCATCAGTGAAGCTCCACATGACATGTTCAAGGTTAGGCAAGAGAAATCACAAAGACTTATTGTATTTCCTCCCCGTTGGTTGCCTGTTCTTGTGATGAGAGAGTGACTGGTGACTCCTCTAGTAGCAGTACTGTGTAGATGCCCTCCATTTTGGTTCAAGACAGCTATTGGTAATGCTAGGCAAACATGCCCAGCCAATGCCATGCTGTGTCCATATAGGCTTGCATTAAGATAGAGTATTACACAAAAATAGAAAGTAATTTCTGCCGTGTGGCGAGAAAAATTATGTGTTTTCTGTTGGGTAAATGCATGCAATAACTTGATGATCTCCGTTCATAAACATTTGATAATAAACCTAATGTTTATGGATTAGACCAATTTGCCATGAAAAGTAACAGTTCTAAATTTCAAGCCAAGCTAAATTGAAATGATCATGTCTCATTCATATGGTACTTGGTATTAAATGATCTGATAGAAAATCCCAGTGTTAAATAATAATCCCTGGTCACTGTGTAAAAAGGTTTTGTATGTTATTAAGTGAAAAGAAAATCCGATGTCAGCGTCTATTTGTCATTGTGGCAGCCTGATGTGCTTGTCATATCTGATACTGTATGTTAGTTATGTTATGAACTATGTCTATAACTGCCACATGTGGCTCCGCTGTAAGCTTTGGAGTTAAGCTTTTGAATGGTTTGGATTGTTGAAATATGTATACACACACTTGTCATATTTAACTAGATGCTCTGTATAAACACACAGGATATACAAAATCATGGCATATTTATTAATGTTACTGTATATCGTCCTGCTATGGAGAATGCGTCTACACATGCAGTGCAAGCTGGTGATGCAAGTTTGTATAATTGTCTGAGTGATGGAAAGCAGGGGCGTTGTTTCAGAAAAGATATGATATGATGTAAAAATAGCCAGTGTCTAGCCAGTGTAACCCACAATGCCAAAACATCTATTATTATACAGCAAAAACTATTTATATCTCAAACGTTCTTTAGCCTAATGTCTTTAGAACATATTTGAGGTCTTTTGGCAATTTGTTTCAGGAAACTAACAGGAAATGTATTAACATGAATGTATATGTTTTGTGCGTTAGAACATTATATAATTCAAAGGAATGATACATGTGTACATTAGACATGAATGCTGTATAAAGATTATTAACGCATCAAAACAAAAACACTTCTTCGGTCAATGCCATAGGGTGCTCGCTCAAATAACACGAGACATGTTAAAATGTATTTAACTGAAATCATAAAATTAAATAGTTTCAGTTATATTTCGGTATAGGCTATGTGTAGTCTAAGATTTCAAGCAATTACATTTTAACATGTCTGGATTGAATATTGATTATTTATCTACAACCAGGAGCTAATACTTTGCAGATTGATTGCATGCCCATATAGCTAAAATTAACCGGTGGTAACTCTGTAGCTTTGCTGTAACAGTCAATGACCGAAGTTATCCTAAAACGCCAAAGGCTTTCTAACGCTTCAAAAATGTACGAGAAAGGCCATTTACCAAACTGAGTTGAGAATGAGAACAAAATAAAAAAGAAGAATACTTTACATGCATTCCCAAGCTTGGGATAGTGTTGTGTGGTGCGGTCTACACCACTTTGTGTCCCAATTACAGTGCCAGGGCTGTGTAACACAAGATTATTGTTTCAGCGAGCACACAGTTTGTAGCCTGGTGTAAGCAGACCTAAAATTCACTTTGTGAATAAGGTCTGGCAGTGCCCCAATGGGAATGTCGTAGACCTCTGGTTAATTCTGAAACTATTAGCTGAGCCAGTCGGCAGTGCTACAACAGTTTTGATCACCTCATCTAGCTCTACCACCATTTCGAAACCCGCTTGACTTCAGCGTCATCTCACTAACCCACCCTGATTGGATCTGTTCGAACAGGGTTTCCAGACTGTAATCTCAGCTAAATGAAATTGAGCTGAGAGCAATGGCCAGGCAGAGCCTGCCTACACAGCTAACGGTCCATGAGGCAATTTTCGCCGAATTTAACAAAAAGTATATTGCAATTGTAAGTAGTTAATCGATTTTTATGTCTGTAGTTTAGAAATTCTTTTGTTAAGGTAAAAATCAACAAATCTTGCAGTTAAAAGTCCTGAGAGCTGTATTTACAAAATACATGAAGCAAATTACAGGATGGAAACATATGAGTGTGTGAAATGGTGATGTGTCTCTTTTTACCTTCCACCATGCACATTCAAGTAACCTCTGGAGGCAGCATGGCTATCTGATAGATATTACAGTATTTTGTGTTTGGTTGCTGTGCGCTATACTTCAGCGCCACCCTCCCCCATCATGAAGCTGACCTTTCATATTTAATAAACCATGTTAGGGAAAGGTCGCTATTGTTTTGGTTTAACTCCACTGATTTTGATATGCAATTGCCTCTAAGAGTCCTCAGTATATAAATATTTCCTTGTTGCTGTCAAAAACATGCAAAGGGCAATGTAGTCATGATGAATTGAAGTATTATGAATTACATAATCTTAGTGTTTAGTTGACAATGTGATGGTCTTACAGTTTACATGTGTCATGATGCCATGATGTTGTGATTGTATATTTTTATATATTATATTAATATTTTTTATGCTATAGTAAATGCTATCTAATTATTCAATTAAATTATCATAATTGTTCTTTTCTGTTTTAAATACCAAGCAAATAATCTGATCTAATACATTAAATGTAATCAATGAAGGAGTTCAGGGAATACATTATCCTGGTTAGACGCAATAACGCATGTATACATTTTCTCCTTTCAAACAAAAATGTGGTATCACTAATGTATGTTTCTCAGGCCTTTTACTGCCAGAGGAATGTCCAGAGGTCAGGGAATTTCTTAGATTAGATCGACCAATCACGTAGAGTGCTTATGACCATGCCATCTCAAAGCTCCCTGTGACAGATGTTGAAATCCCAACAGTCCCTTTGAAAAGTAAGCAGTGGTACAGTATCTCATTGGCTTGTGTCCATGTCCCCAGTTTCACTAAAACTGCATTTTGTTCAGTAGTGACTAAACCAGATTTTAGGAGTTTCATTACAGAACATAACATGCTTATAAAAAGGAAATATTGCATCTCCAAAAACCCATCTTCAGGGGATAATAGTTTTAACTATTGTTAATCAACTTTGTGTTGTGGAATTTCCTCACAGTAGCAGCAATATACAGACGTACATTTCATATTCAGACAGATTACTTGTGACCTACATTATTTTCCTTGTGTACTGATGGTGAAGTCTTTAGTTTTGTTGCTCTCCAATTGTATCATTGCCTTTTGGTTTAATGGGTGTGTTTTAGGACTGAAAATGTGAAAAGCTTCATTTAAAGCTTAAAATGGTCTTTTCTCCCAGTGAGCTGGAAACATTAATCAATTAGTTTGGCCCCTAAAGGATCAGAGGAAACATGGAAATGAACCAGCACACACATTTATACCCAGTCCAAAGGCATTCTTCCCATCTCTTCCTTTTTCATTGCCTGCTTGCTGCTTCATTCATCTTTCTCCCATCCCCCTCTCATTACTCATGTGCAACACAAGTAGAGTTGCAGGATGATGAAGAGTATGGTATGAATTGATACTGGGGCTGTAAAAATATGTGATAACACGTTTCTAATGCAGTATGATACATTGGAGCTTTAAAAGTCTGGATGATTATGGTGAAAATCATATTTCTTTTGTCCAACTGTATTATATAAAACGCAGGACGATACATTACTTTGTTTTTATCCGTGCCTGCCAAGCGTGCTTCGCACCAACTTACCAAGTATGGTGTGTCTGCATGCTCCTACATGTAATTTAACTACAGAAACATCCATTTATATGAAGATGTTTGTGGTCAGTTTGCACTAGATGTAAATGTGCAACAGCAGCTAATTAATTGCATGGAAACGGGTCAGGCAGAGGGTGGAGCAAACACTATGAATGGCAGTTGTTTCAATGACTGATTGTCCAACGGGAACAAGAGACAACATAGTCTCATTATTGAAGGTCAGTGGCTAGAAAAGGTTAGCAAAGGTTCATCATTGAACAGTCTTTTGTGTGGCTCTTGCCACAGCCTGAATTTATTCACATGAGCTTTGATGCAAAACTCAACCGTGGTGGAGGAAAGTGCACATTCTGCGAAACATTCCCTAGTCTATGTTTGTTGGTATTCTGCAACTTCCACTCATTTTATTTGCACTTGTAAAGGATTTGAATTTCAATATGTGCTATGTCAGGAAATACTATGTGCCTTGCATCAAAATCAGCAAATAAGAGAATATAAATCCTGTGATTGCTGCAGGTTAGTGACTCTTGCATTACAATATCTCTGAGCAACGATTCTGACAGCAGTGATAAAGTTATCAATACAAAGACAGAGTGCATATTAGGACCCCTTAATCTTAGGATCCCTATACTGCACCTTCATAATCTTCCCACTGGTAATCAATAACCATACCGGAACTTTCTACCAGAGTTCTATTGAGAATTATATTAGTAGTCATATTATATATAGTAGTCATATTATATATATATTATAGTCACTGACAAAACGATGCTGCATAGATAGCAAAGAAAGCTTTTATATTAGTCTAATTGTGTACTAAATTAGTGTTCTTTAAAAAAAAGAGCACTTAAAAAAGGAATGTTGCTGCACTCCTGTGTAATAATACTGGTGTGTTTCTACATAGATTGGGGTCATTAATGAGTCATTGCTTGGTCTAATGGACATATTGAAGTATTTCCTGTTTACTTTTACCATGATGTTTGCTGTGTTCAGTCTAGCCATATATGGAATGATTATCAGAAAATCAAGTCAGTGCTTTCGCAAAATTTACATAAGCACAAGATTAAATCATAGAAAGCCAATGATGATAACAGCTCCAACTTTGTTGAAATGGAAGAGAATTAATGTTCTGTTCATTTGAAAAAATGAATCTTGCTAGGTCTGGCTATTAGGAAATGCTTTACTTTGTCCTTCAGGAGTTCATAGCAGGAAGTAACAGTGATTTCTGGATTGGAATGTATCTATTTATTAGTGAGTATACACATTAAAAAGAGCAACAAGAAAAATATTGGTACATGAAGCTAGTGGTTTCTGATAAACAATGATGCATTTATTACATTGACTTTATTTAACCCTTGCTAAACCGTTCATATGTTTTCATCAGCAGCATGTATGTGGAGCAGCGTCAGACCACATAAAAGGTGGGGGATTAAATTAAGTTACTATAAGACGTGTTACCTGCTTTTCATTACACCACGAAATAAACAATTGGGTAGAAATGTGTGTTTGTTGTCATCTTGTATGGAACAATTATATTTTGTTTCTAACATGAATAACAAGTGGAGCAGCTGCAAAGACATTTTTATATTTATTGATATTTCATCCATTTTTGTTCACCATTGTCAAATACATTTAAATATCCTGCATATAAGATTTTGCTATGTATTTTCTTTTGTTTGAACAAAATCAACTTTAAAAACTTAAAAAATATATGCTTAATACATACCAGATAACTGATCGGAAATGCAAATATGTTTGTGCTGCAAATCTTTGGTATACATATTTTCCCTTTTCAAACCGAAGCAGAAGCAGAAAATTATACTGTAAAAGCAAAGTATCTAAGAATCCAATATAAGCAATGATAGTGTCATTTTTCATTACATGTAGTACACTGTACCAATATAATGCAACAATCTTATCTGCAGAGGAAAATATTTTCTAAAATAAGTACATAGCATGTTGTAATCCAACCCTTTGAATAGCCTTCTTTTGATTGACAGGTTGTAAATGATGGTGGAAAAGTAATTTGCAAACACAACCAGTGCTGCTGACATGATCTAATTATATATTTTTCTTTATTTCCCTCATGCATCTAACGGCACTGTAAGACCTCTTATCAAGGCCATAAAAAGTGATTGTGTTTCTTCCTGGAATTGGCTCAAGCGGCTACACTCTGTAAAGGTAAGTTAGAGGTAGTAATTTACATCCACTCTGTGCGATACACAGTTTTCGTAAATATTACACACCATCAAGTTCAGGGAATGGAGCCTTTCTTTCTTGTGACCTGCCTCTTTCATCTCTTTAGCATTTTCACACTGCAATGAACTGACTAATATGTTGGCCCTCCCTTCTCCCTCACTAAACCCCTGCAAACCCCACCCACCCCCCAAACACACAAACACACACACACACAAGGCCAGGTAATATGCACGGCATATGCAGGCCCACTACACATTCCATTCCCATGAAGCCAGACATTTCAGAGTGTCTTCCCCTGCTACGTGACAGAAGGAAATAACAAGTGACAGAATCGGTGGGAAACAGTGAAAACACACAGAGATAGACGCACAGATAGACAAATGGAGGGACCCACAGGCAGACACGCGGACGATACACAGAGAGAGATGTATGGACGGATGGACGGACGGATGGATAGACGGGCTAAGAGACACACAGATCAGTGGATGGATTGGCAGATGGATGAATGCAGAGATGGACAGAAAGGCAAACAGACATACTGTACTGTACAGGAAAGCCAGACAGACAGCCTGCCAAACAATGTTTTGAAGAGAGACAGACAGGAAAGCAGAAAGATGGACAGAGGCAGGCAGAAAGGCAGACAATTGGTTTGACAGACAGACATGCATGCGTGCCAACAGACAGACAGACAGACAGATACCCATGTAGACAGATGGTTGATTTGACAGACAGACAGACAGACAGACAGACATGCATGCATTCGCGCAGACAGAAATACAAACAGAAAGACAAATTATGTGTGTGTGTGTGTGAGAGAGGGGAGGAGGTGTGTGTGTGGGGGGGGGGGGGTAGTTCAGGGCCACAGAGAGTGTCCAAAACAGAAGGCAACACTTTCCTTGTGACAGTTGACCTCATTGGCATAGTTCGGGCGGCCCGATGGCTGACTGCCACAGCCAGCCTGCAGTGTGACCCATCTGTGGGCAGTACTAACCAGTCACACACCCTGGGCCACCACGCTGTGTAATCGCTACACTGACAGAGACAGTCCTTTGGGGGCCACCACGTTACCCTGCAGGGATGACAATGTCAGCTCCATTATAGCACACACACGCACACACACACGCACGCACACACACGGACACACATGCACACACACACGTAGTGTTTTTTTAGTGGGCGTGTGTTTCACATTACGCAACTGTTTTCTGCTAACTTTTGCATGCTAACAGATGTGCATACACCCGCCCACGCACATGCACGCACACTCACGCACGCACACACACGCATACACACACATATGCACCCCAGTTTCCTTGAAAGAATGAGATAAACTGTGAGCAATATTATTTGACCTCTGTAGCTCCATTTGAAGGTTTGCCCACACATTTATGTCCTGTTATTTTCTGCGACTGTGGATATGCTGAATATGTCCAGAGAAGTTTGTGGTCTGCGGTATATCTGTTTGTGTGTGTGTGTGAGCGCACGCGTGCGTGTGTTTGTGAATGTGCGTGCATGTGTGCGTATAAAGAAAACAACACAACAGCAATGTCATTGCTGCATTGTATCAGATACCAGCACCAGAGGTTACAGTGACTTCAAATTTAGGAGTCTAATCTTACATGTACAGTATGTGTTTGGCTGTCCACCTAATTAGGACAGTGGTCTGTATTACAGTTTTTTTCCACCGCTAACACACATTTTTCAGAACTATTCTCCCTTTTTCAAAACTTTACACACAAATCCATGAATCGCACACACAAACTGCAGAATGCCTCATATCTCCTACAGAATGAAACATTACATTCAAAACACTACACACACAGTGCAAAAGTAAATACCTGCATCACCTGACAAACACTATGTCCATAACAGTACACTCCTGGATATACCATGTACACACTGTCAAAATCTAAAGCACGTCTAGCCTTTGAGCCCTTCCCTGTCTAGGTCCATACAATGTTCTAAATGGCAGTAAATCACACAAAAGGGTGAAACAGGACACGCCAAAGTGATGGTGAAACAAAAACGTTATTATCCCACACCAAAACACATGACATTTGAAACATCATAGACGTCATAGAAGAGTTGTCGTGTGGGACAGCTGGTGGGGTGTGGTTTTGTTTGGAGACAGTGCTATTGCGCAGCCCTCCTCCTGGCTGGATCTGGCCACACTTCATCCACATCACACGCTATATTCTTCCTAGCCAAACATCGTGGGAAACAATCGTCGGGCATGGCGTATCCATCCCTACAATGCAGGGCAAGATCCACGTCACACAGTACCATACTGGCGTCTCCATTTTTATGGTTACATACCTATTTTCGAGTCGAAGTGTACGAAATATCGATGCTACAGTGTAGCGACTCAGGTTTGGCTGGACCCTTTGTCCGGCCTCCCTCATCAACCCGTTGTTGATGACATGGACAACCAGCGTTGCCCTGATCTCATCAGATATAGCCGTCCTCAAACCTCTTCCTCGCCCTCGCCCTCGCCCTCTACCTCTACCTCTACCTCTACCTCTACCTCTACCTCTACCTCCTCGTACAGGCCCCTGCACTCTAATGTGGCCTTTGCAGTCTATTTATGGGCCGTTAACGACCCAGTGATTGGCTGGTGGTTAATTCTGCAATTAGTGTTTACACAGGTGAGAAGTGTTTGCTAGACAGATGAATGTGTGTTGCATTTTTATTGGTTGTGTTTGGCCATGTCAGTCAGGTTGCTCCATGCTGGGACTTGTGTGTTATGTTCTGCACATTGTGTGACAAATTATGATGTTGTGTGTTAGCGGTTGAAAAAAACTGTAAGAAGCCTTAAAATGACCTCAGTGAGACATTCAATGGTAATTGTTCCGTTACATCACATCATCGCCAATGCAAGTTGTTCTTACAGACAAATTTGGTTTATCTTCTAAACTAAACAGAATATTTCACAAGCATAATAGTCTGAGGATATAATCAGTTTATTTTGCAGCATGCTTTGTCTACCATTTGAGCAATATAACCACAGCCTACTCTTTATAGGCCTACTTGTTGTATTTGCAGGCTACTCACTGTAATGTGTTTTGGATAAAAACGTAAATGACCTAATTGTAAACACCAGCACAGTTGATCAATAAAGTAACTAAAATAAGACACAATTTTGTATCAGGCTAATCCTGTTGAATAGGGCTACTACCGGCGTTTTGCATTGTTTCAATAGTTAACATACTGTAGGCATATCTCTTACACACATTACACGCTACAGAACATGCACTTCCTCTAACAGTCGGTAGAGGTCGTAGCAGAGCAGTCCGTGTGGAAGCCGGGTAGGTTAGCAATAGCTCCTAGTGAACGCATGGACGAGCACTCCCACATGACAAAGCGAGAAGGGAGAGAGCGCACGGCTGGAAAATAGGAACAGGGAATTGGCGTTTGGGACAATACAGTATATCGACAGGATAATTAATGCATTTATACGTGCAGTACTAACGTTCAGTCAGTGGTAAACAACTTCACCGAGCGTTTTTCCTAGATAGGCCTACTGAACCAAGCAGCTTTACTCTCCAAGTGAACTTTATCGCATCGGAGCATCATTGCAGAACCACGATAGTGCTGAAGAGAAGAACGGATGTGAAGAGAGAACGGGGGAAACTCGGTCCTCTTTTCTCAGTTAGCTACTTTTTCTTTGATTTAACAACACTGTAAAGAGTGTGAGGGAGAAAGAGACAGAGGCACACAGAGAGTGAGTGATCGAGAGAGAGAGAGAGAGAGAGAGAGAGAGAGGGAACTCGCACTGGCTTTTTAGCTGTGCTTTCATGCCGTCAGTCTTGCGGACTCTGAGATGGACGTGAGATTTTATCCAGCTCCCCCATCAAGCGTGGGTTCATGTACGTTGCCAACTGATTCCAGTTTGGACTATTACCACAACAAGGTAAATATTTACATATTGCTTCTAGTGTGCTGGTAGGCTAAGCAGCAGTAGCCTATTCAAACTATTTGGCTATTCATAACAATTTGGTTATCTATGCCTACGCATAATGCAAATGTGTTACCTACTTTATGTCTACTAGTTCAGGGAAACTCTAGTCGCACTTAGCCCATAGTTGTCTTGCAATAAATTAATAGCCTGCACAGCGTTTTCTAAACTTTTTTTTTTATGTCAACAAACTCTTTAACGAAATCTGACATCGCACATTTCTCTAAAAGTACACTACATCAACTAGCAATAATGTATAATGTAAATTAAATTGGGCATTTTACTGCACAGTCCTATCCCATGACAAAATAGCGCGCACCAAACGCACTGGTTAAGAGCTCGCTTGCGATGCTTCATGTATTCTAGATTTACTTTATGCAATTTTGCCTCTGATTTGATGTTGCCTATTGTTTCAAATGAAGTAAAAACATGTTTACATATAGCCCTGCAAGTTAATATCTGCTATACACACATGCGTAATTATCAATTAAATATGGTTTATCATACTTTGGGTAGCTATAGCTGTAGGTAACTGGGCTACAAGCCGACTACATTTAGTTTAAATAACCTATGTTGTAATAAATTCCCTGAAGATTAGCAACCTCACAATATGTCTTACTGTGATGTCGACAAAAACAAGCAGGTGCAAAATATCCACTATTCTTTATTTAGACCCACCAAACATTGTATACAATGTAGTGAAAAAGCACAAAAACCTACAAGAGGTTTTGACATCAGCTGCGTTTTAATCTACGATTTAAAAAGTAGGCCTGCAAGTGATGTAGGCTTTAAGGCTTAGGCTACCTCACAATGTTATTGAGATCATACAGCCTACATTTTAATTTTATCCGTAGACCACATTTCAATCTAAATGTATGTCCTTGTTCTAAAATTGATATTTTACTTTGTATTGTGGAGTGTATCTTTAGATAATTAATCATGGTTAACTTACAGTAGGCTTTAACGTTTAAGACGAAACCCTATAATCTTAAACAAGTTACTGCTTCTAAATGCATGTTATTCAAAAACCATAATATGCTATGATATGCTTTTTTCTTCAAGGAAAATGACAAGTGTTCAACGTGCATATAGTATATGACATTATAGTTAATCATGAACAAGCCTGTAGTTTCTGCTGTGGTCAATGTAAAAGTTATGTAAACATTTTGTCAGTAAATATTGGGTAGGGCTGTAGCTAGGCATGCCCACAGCCATCCAAATGGGTTTGCTTTGACTAGCACCTGGAGACAGGCCAGCAGGCGATTAACTTCTGCAGATGACAAAGTCAAGCATTATAGTGCAATACAATATTTGAATTGTAAAACTGCTCAGTTTAGACAATATCCTGCGTGCAGGCACAGTATGCACACTCTCAAATGCATGCACACATCCACCACAGACACAGACAGACAGACATGCGCGTGCGCACATTGGCACAAACACACACACATGCATGCACGCACGTGTGCACGCATAGTACCTCAAGATGTTGATTTAGGATTCTAGCAAGATGTGGATTCCTTGAATAAGGCCTTGAGCTTCTAGTATAAATGTATTGTACTATAGCTATCATGATTCAGTGAGATCCTGTTTACATAAAGGTGGTAGGCCAGTCCTAATAAGAAGCAGGGTTGGGTTTCAAGGACAGAATCATATAACATTGTCATTACTAAAGTACCAGGCGTGTCTGAGATGTAAAGTGACATATTATCTTCACTGCAATGCTACTACTACAACTTTGTAACCATAGACTATTGATAAAGGGTTCATTTTTACAGCAATGTCATTTTTAAGAGTAAAATGAGGTTACTTCGACCCACTCCAAGTTAACATTGCACTCAAAGTGCCAGAATGGGCCACATTTCATTCCCTCAAAAGTCATGTTTAGCACCTAACCTTTGTTGGGAAAGTGTAATTATCTCTCTAGTACAATCAATTCAGGAACAAGGCTATATCATGAAAATAATGACTGTTACACTCATACTGTATTCACACGAAGGCGAATTTAGCATACATTACAATGTTGACTGAACAAAATGCCCCAAATGAGTAAATATGCTCAAACCAAATCCAGTGAAGCATGTGAAAGTAAACAGTTGACATGTATTACATTGATGAAACAGTGTTTAGATAACAAGGCAGTACAAATTGTAAATGGGAATGTCCCTTTATTAAAAGCTCATCACATCCCGTGTTGTTGCTCTAAAAACCCTAAAATGTCTGTTCTTGGAAGCCTGTATGACTGTAGGTTTCATGTTTGTGTGCATATGTATGCTATGTTTGATGTTGTTTCCAAGACTGTTAAGTAACATGCACACTATGTGTTTAGTGCAGGTACCTGCCTGTCACGTTAACAAAGGTACAGAGATATGGTTTAAACTAGATCTTGTTGGTCTTAACTGGCCACATAGCGACCTAATTATGTTTCATGAGAGATTTATAGATAACAACCTGGATGTTAAAATAAATAATTATCTGATTAGTGCAGTGGGACATGTTTTTGTGTTCTCCACCATCATCCACAATATTATACTTTATTTAATAAGTCTATTGGTTTATTCAAATGTATTCAAAATGAGCTTCGTATCAAAGATATTTAGACACAAATGCTTCCAGCAGATCAAAGTATGTGACAAAACAAGCCCTGTTCCCACATTTCAAAGCAACGCAAAGCAACATTTAATAATCGATTTGCATCCTGGTGTAAACCCCACCGCTCTGTGGTGTGCTCACCTCTCAAGTTGCTTTGTCCTGTACTCTAGCGTGACTCATCCTTACTTTAGCCCAAGCTTTCTCCTAATATTTTTGAAGCATCTTTCTATCTATCCTCGGTGAGTGGGAGGACTGTTTGTTCATCTTACACTCGTCTGTGTACCAGTGCTAAAGGCCACTTCTTCGCAAATGCCCGTTTTAGCGGGAGAATATTTGTCAAATGCATTATGAGTTGTGCATAACCCGACCCCCCCAACCCCCTCGGCTAAATCATTTCTGTGAAATTAAGTTAGATAGACTACTGTGGCTGTTTAAGTTCCCCCACATCGCTCTCGATTCTAACAGTAATGGGCCAGAGAGGGACATGCATGTAATTACACTGTAGTGCTCTTTTGTAGGATTATAATCCAATGGTTTGCATACATTATGCAGTGTACAGTTGCAGTGTGGCTACATTATTCAGATACATTTTGACTGTTTTTTTCCAACCTTCATTCAGTCACAGTTTATGCAAGTGATCGCTGATACATGAACAGATGTCACAATACAATTGAGTAAATTATTGAGCTGCACAAGCCTGTAAGGCATATAATAGCATACCTTTGAGGCATTATCTGTACAGACAAAGGATTTCATGTTTACCCCCAGGTACATTAGCAATCCCATACATTGTAGCAGTTTACTGCACATTGTTGTGAATGAGTAATTCTCGCCCCACTGAGGCTCGTTTTTCGTAGCTAGCACTGTGCTACCCCCTGTTTAATGTGGTCCGTTACATTTCCCCCACAGTCCAAATCACTGTATTAGTCATGGGATACTGCAGTGTACTGAATCGCCAGGGTGGAGAACATATCACTTTTCACAACGTGTTTTCTTGCTTTCTTCTCCAAAACATGACGTTAATATAAATAGAAAAGTCACAGTTATTCCAGCAGCACTCCATTTGGTACACAGAGAAGCTAATTACATGGAGGCAAGCTTTCTTGGGCCGACCGGGTGGACTTGGGCTTTTTCATTGTGCCCATTCATAACATAGTGCTGACTGGCCAGTCCGAACTGCAGCCATTCTCACTGGGGAAATGTTAACCCATGCATACCTAAAGTGTGCACGGAGAGGGAGAGGGAGGGGGGTGGGGGGTGAGAGAGAGAGAGAGAGAGAGAGAGGGGGGGGGGGATTTTAACTTTGTTATCATCACCATGTTGGCTGACTCCACTTAAAGTTGATTACTCGTGAAGAGTGAATAATATAGTGATTTCGAATGATGAATTAAATATTACATGTATTATTTAATCACTGAAAAACACGACACGTCAAGATAAGTCTGCTTTCCGAAATTCTGTTGATTTCCATTTGCCAGAAAGTGTCTCACTCTTTCTTTCTGTCTGTGTGCTTATGTGTCTTTTTCTCTCTTTCGGACTCTTTAGTTTCTCTCACTCTCTCGTTCTCTGATTTGTTCTCTTATTTACCTCGCTAGCAGCAATGTCAAAAGGTTATGAAGGGAAGCCAGTTCGCCTGGGGCTGATTGTATCTTTGAGTTAACGATAAGTAGCTGCAGCAGCTGAGATTCCACTCTGTAGATAGAGAATTATACTAAGAAACTGTACAATGTGTTCAGCATTGTACACCAGTGTTTTTTTCTGTACACTGTAGACAGACAAATTATGATTTTTTGCTAATAGATAAAAATGAATTGTATTTATTTACAGTTAATTAAACTAGACTTAAAAATAAGTATTATTTAAAAATCCAGAAATCATATTCCCCACCACTGGTCTATAATGACCCAGGGAACAGATCCACCGTCAAATAGCTTGGTATAGTTTCCATTGCTCCTGTATACATTATAGACTAGACACGACTCAGCTACTAGAAGGTACTGAGAGGGTTGTAAGTCATATGGCTGAGAATAGATACAATAGTCTCTCCAGATGGGTTAGCGGCCACTTAATCACTTTCGGGGCAGGCTATTTATGCCACTGAATTATTGGAAATTGCCTAAAATTCTGCCATAATCGTTTGGGATGCTAATCAAAAGTAGTTTTATACTGCTGTCTGAAGCCAGAGTACAAATCAGTGAGTCAAGTATAGGCAAGGTTATATGAAATTACATATTGTGTATATGTTGATACCCAAACTGAAACATCCATGGCCCTGCTCAACCCTTGGCGTTAGTCACAATAGTCCCGAGTCACATCATTGTTCCTTGAAACCTAAATACTAAATTTGAGTCTGAGTGCTGGCTCATGTAGCCTACTCGTACACCCATCTAACTTCTAACTACCTACCCACCTGCGTTCAAGGGCACTAAGACCCAGCTGTCCACGAGGAAGTCAGTGGCTCATCAGTGGAGAGAGCCTTGCCTGCTCTGCTCTCGAGCAGTCTGCCCGCCGTTTCCTTGTGCTGTTTTATATTCACTTCTTGATTGGTTGGGGGATGGGAGGCTGGAATAGCATTTGAAGGGTTGGTTGGCACTGGGAGGGGGAGAGGTGGGGAGTGTTTGGGATCGTAAAGAAAGAGAGAGAGAGATGGGGGTTGAAAATGAAGAGAAAAATGAAGAGATTTTTAGGGGTGCTTTATTTTTCAGCTAGCCATTGAGTCTGTAATGTCACTCAGCGATGTGGAAACTAAAATGAGCCTTGCCACCAGATGTGTTCCAGTCCAGATAGCGACTTGAAAGACAGACGTTTATTGTTTTAGTGCACTTGGTGTGGTTCAAACCCAAACTGCATGAAATGCTGATTGATGGATTTCACTAAAGAATGAGAGAGAATGAGAGAGAGAGAGAGAGAGAGAGAGAGAGAGAGAGAGAGAGAGAGAGAGAGAGAGAGAGAGAGAGAG
>JAODLL010053705.1:406-18918 GCA_026546735.1 Forbesichthys agassizii
CCCCCCCCCCCCCCCCCCCCCCCCCCCCCCCCCCCCCCCCCCCCCCCCCCCAGAGAAATTAACTGTGCCGTCTCTAGCTTTTGATGACATGGACAGAGCTGTCGAGTGACTCAGTGTGGTGAGTCAGCTGTAAACCAGCCTTGAATAGACAACATGTATAGTGACGTTATACAGTATATATTGAGGTAATATGCTGTACTACACATTTAGTATATTGAAGTTATATACAGCAACACTGTAAAATCTAGATTGAGGTTATTGTACAGTATATACAACACTAATTATATTTTATACAACACTATATTGAGGTTATGCTATCAAAACAAGTGGTTTTCAATAAATGGACGTTTAGTTTTGCCATGTTGAGTGCTTAACATGAAGCAACATCTGAATTGAATTCAAACAGAATGGAGAAGGAGAAAAAGGTTTTGCTACAAAGTTCTCTTAGAATATAGAGAGAATATAGAGGTACTCTCACCGTATATTGTGGTTTATTGAATGTCCGTAATCTTCCATTTACATGGTCTCTGAGAAACAGGGATTCTCTGTGAGACACAGTTGGGTGAACAGAGTTAAAAGGAATAAAACTGAAGATCATCTAAGACCATTCTTAAATGCTAAACACTAAATCACATCTAAATGCCAGAGAAATCAATTTATAAGTCCAGTGACTGTGCAGCTTTCTTTCTTTTTTACAAGGGTGCCTGCCCATGTTATTACATAGATATGGTGACGGGTAAAGCAAAGAAAGTATAGGTACAGAAATGCATGGTCTACTATAAGTTAAATAAAATGTGTAGAAAAAGCAGGCTTTCTCTGCGTCCTCTTGTTTCTGAAAGCTAGGATAACATTAGCTAACTTCTAAATGTACTTTCCCTGTGAAACAGCGCCTCTGTACCTCTGTACTGTATGGTGATGTTCTCGCCTACTCTCTATTCATGAAAGGCTTTCCCTTAGGAATCTGTCCAGATGTGACATTTAACAAAATACATCAAGACGTTTAATGTCAGACAGCTGGTTGGTCCGCGTGCAAGTTTGTACACTGTTTGGTTTTGAAGCAGTCACTTCCACACCTAGCTTGTCACAAGGCGCGCGACCTCTGACCCCCCATCCCCCCTCTGCAGGTGGGCGACCAGATCCTGGAGGTGAACGGCCGCAGCTTCGTGGGCGTGCCGCACGACGAGGCGGTGCGCGCGCTGAAGTCGTCGCGCCACCTGATGATGACGGTGAAGGACGTGGGCCGCCTGCCGCACGCCCGCACCGTGGTGGGGGAGACCAAGTGGATCGCCAGCTCGCAGATCGCGGAGAGCTCCGCCACCACCAGCGTGGCCGGGTGAGCGCTGCTCCTGCCCTCCTGCTCCTTTGCAGCGCCTCCACTCTCATGGAATACCAGGGAATTTAAAGTTGCCATTCATCCAAATGTTTGTTGGTGGTTGTGGTTTGATTTAAAGATACAGTTCACTCCTGCACACAACTGCATTAATGGACACCCACAGATCTCCAAATGTACTGCCCAGTGCACGGTTTACATTATGAAACATACATGGCTGTAGGATATGGAGCAGGGACGATTGTGACCTCCAAAGCTGAGGTGAATGGTTTAAATGTGCTATCAGGGCTAAGCACTCAATTTCCTGTGACTAAACAGACAAAGTTTTTCAATATATAAAGCAATTACTTTTGAATGCAGTTCAGCCCTGTTCAGTATATGTCTTGAAAAGGTCTTTTCACTCCATAGGGAAATAAAGAGAATTAGCGCCTACGTTGGTATACATATGTGATGGGCACATGGCTAGTTATCTGTAGCCTATGGGAATTAAATGTGATTGCTGGCAATCATGGCAGTTGCATGTGAACTATAGAGATGAACATGGTGGGTGGGGTAAATCCTTCTAGAGTATTAAAGGTTCAAGAATCATTTAGCCCTTATAAATAGCATTAACTTTATACTCCCGTTAACTTTATACGCCCGCTGTTTATCTATACAGTATATGGAAATTAAACTATATATAATTATCTGCCTACAAAATTAATTGAATCTCAATCTCAAGTGAGTGTTCATAATTTCGACATTATATAAGATAATATTAATTTTCATACAGTATATTGACCTTTTACTTGAACCATAAAACCGTATTTACTTTATTGTAAGCTTTGTTTTGACATCTGAAATCATGTTAGCAAGCATCCTCACCTAATAACATTTAAATATTCACTGTTTATAGATGCTTAATATGATTTGACATGTCTGAAGTGGGAGTTTTATTCATAAGCAGGGGGAAAAAAACTGCAAAATGATATTGCTGGAAAAATGCCAGATCTGAAAATGTCACACCTGAGCAACAAGTCATCTGCAGCTCATAATCTTGAATAAATGTGATATCTAACAACCAAATTAAAGCCTAATCTAAATGCCAGACTAATTTCCTAGCTCTTGATTTAATATTGCTCAAACCACTGACACTGAAAGCAAGGTACACATACTGTACCTTGCTGTGCAATCAAATATTTCCAAAAACAATTTGGTCTATCTTCTATCTGAGGTAAATCTTTTTTTAAAGGGTTTTTTAGGATCCACACAATGTTACATGATCTGATTATACTAATTAGCAAAACTTGCTCTAGTGAGGGACAGTCAATTAGTGAATTCAGCTGCTGTTTGATTTAAAGCTTGAATCGCTCCGCGCACACACACACACACATACACACTCACACACACCATTAGAGACCAGTGATCCAAATAACACTGATAGATGTTCTCGCTCAAAATGTGTGGCTACTGTAGATGTTCAAATTGTTTTATTAGCTTGTATAAATTCTTGTTTTTATCAGTCTTAGAATTATTTGAACTACATTAGTTTTGGATTTAACAAAATAAATGATACTAAATTATAAGAGAAAATAAGAGAGAAAATAAGAGAAAATCTCTTGACTGAGATTCTCTTTACAGTCAAGCTGGCTAACATAATTTGAACCCATAGATCCAATGTCAAACTTAATGAGCCATTTCAGAGGACACTGCGATATTAAAAAATTTTTTTTTTATTATTCAAATTAGCCATCTATCCTCCTCCTTGTCTGCAGTTATTATCTTTTATTACATGTTTAACACATTGACGTTTGTGTAAAATACAAATGTAAATCCGCTATACAACATTTTGTGATTTGATAAAAGTGACTTCCAAACATTTTGATCAAGAGATCCACCAGTACTTGTGTTTGGATGCAATGACACACACACACACACACACACGTATGTGTGTGTACGCACACACAGATGCACCACATCATGTATCTGTATGTGTCTGCACTGTACTGTACTTTGTGTTACCCAGGCGTGTATGGCCAACTCTGCCCCTAGTGGTAAAAATGAGAGAGAGAGAGAAAGAGAGATGAGGGGTAGGGGGGGGGGGGGAGAGAGAGAGAGAGAGAGCTAGCTGGCTGGCTGTTTAGTCTCAGCTGTTAATCACTCTGACCGACGTTTTGCTCATTTCTCATTGCTTGTAGGCAATGGACCCACTTGAGTGTGTGTGTGCGCGTGTGTCACACTGTAATTTGTCTTCTTTGTCTGTCCAACAGCTTCCCCATGGACCAAGGTGCTTCAGCAGGTGGAAAAGTAAGGCAGGCTTATCTATCTATCTATCTATCTATCTATCTATCTATCTTCCCCCCCTCCCCTGCTGCCCCCACTTTGAAAACCACTCCTGTAGGGTACCCAAGTCACAGAATCTATCACGATTCAGCAGTTCAGGGTACATTACAGGCCGTGCAGAAGTGGGGACAAATACAGTTGTACTTACTGTACCTACATGCAGGATGGCCTGAGAGCAGGGAAGGTCTGTACTATTGGGTCTCAGCACCCTTGAGCAAGATACTGTACTGAACCACCGACTCCGCACAGTGGGTAGGAAGAGATGTACCTACATACGGCAAATGGGTTAAGTGTACCCAACAATTGTGGAGAACATTTACAGTTTGGCTTTAATTTATGGAAATGCCGGGCATTTATTTTGGGAATAAGTGCCATAATGCCACCTGCTGAGAAACACAATGGACAGGTTTGCTAGCATCACCCATAAATATATCCCATGCTTCTACATTACGAGGGTTTATTGCCCAACAGCGATGGCAGGTGCCGTGATATGCGACCTCCTTCACTAGTATGTCTTAGCAGTGCCCCATCACTGCTGTGATGGATATCTCCACAGTGGTGGTCAACATACTTCAGAATGAAGACAGCATGCATTTAAGTAGTCACATAAGATGGCCTTGCGACGATGACAAACACAAATGGCCTATAGGCTATAACATGTCCCACATATGCATTAAATACGTAATTGAGCAACACTCTCCACAACGCAGCCTAATATTTATTGGCAATGCGACTTTTGAATTGCATCCCCATTACGTATACATACATACACAACATTTGAATAGAACTCAATGCAGACACATGCTTGTAGCAGCTCATATGCTAATGTGATGACTTAGCATAGTTGACTTTGGCCGTGACTTTGGGAAGTGGGTTGAGAAGAGTCAGGGATGGTTAAAGGAGAGTGAAGAGGGACAGTTCACGTTTCACTACACAACCTCTGATGTTTGGGCTTTTTGTCTTTACAGAAGGCGGGACCTGTTGTGGAGTTAGTGGAAGGACAGAAAGAGGGGATAAAAAGACATATGGAAGCAGAGAGAGAGAGAGAGAAAGAGAGAGAGAGGGAGAGAGCAGAGAACACAATGGGGTTGTGTGTGAATATTTGACAATTATTAAAGTGAATTTAAATGGTTTTAAGGGTGAGTGTTTGTTTGAAATTCAAATAAATTGGGAAGTAAATGTTGTACATTCGCATTAGGTGTAGTAATTTCTATAATTCTGCTATTGTAGGAAAGTAAATATTAAGTATTTGATGCTATTCATTTGCCATTTTTGGTTGGCTATAGGGGATGAATAACCTTTTATAAGACTCCATGCAATCCACTCAGGTTTACAAGCAAAACCCTCCATAAATGTTCTCGGCAGTCAGTTCCGGTTACAGGCTGGACATTTAAACAGCCTTGTATATGAAGGGAAGGCAATTGCGTAGATGAAGGCATTAAAGAGCTAGGGTGTAGATGCATTTAACCATATTTTTACAATCACAACACACAGCACTCTTATTTCAGAGTGTTGCTCTATTTTAGAAGCCATGTTTTTGTGCTAACTATTAACCACAGCACTCAAAAGAAAAAAATATTTGTTGTTAAAACCAACAACAAATTGTTAAGTGGGATAATTTTGAAGTCAGACTCCTTGTGCAAATGTAGGCTACATGTTAAAACGTTCCCCAGAACTTTCAAAGAATGCTTTGTGGTTATTGTAACACTTTTTTTCATCAATAGTTTTGTATGTTTTAAATCTCAATGGCTTTCTCAAAATCAACCTTCAGCAAAAAATATAACCCTCAAATAGATAGCACCTGGCAAATTGTATGATTAAGGGCTGTAAAAGCTTTGATCTTCATAATAGTAGGATCTATTTAACAGTGTATACAATAGTCAATTGTACAATGAGTAAAACTACAGTATGTGCAACGCTTGTGAAACCTAAGAAACACTTGTAGGCCTTATAGGCCTGTCCATTCAGCAAGTATAAGCACATGTCAAATTAGCTGTAACAAGGCAACAGTAACATAAGCTCTCCACTCACCGTATCACATGACATGAAAGCATATGATCTTTTTCTGTACAGTAGAAAATGATAACTCATCTGCATAACATAATTCAAGGTGGCGAGCTGATCTCCACACTTGCAGCTCTTGTATTTTTAGTGTATTCCTGTCTTCAAAAAGCACATGCACTACAAATCCATACTGTATTGGCCTAGCAGGCTTACTCAATTAGCGGCCTGCAGGACAAATGTGGCCCACGATGGGATTGCACCCTTAGCCACTTTACATTCATTAATTATACTGTTTAACCAGTATATGAATAAAGTCAATATAGTACTGTAAATAGGGCTGGACAATAATTCAATATCAATATATACCACAATATAATTGTTTTCACTAGTCACATTTTATCCCATACCAGTAAGAATACCTGGAATTTGGTGCCAATAGTCTACCTAACTTTATTTATTTTTTGTTCGTGTATTTTGCCTTTACTTTGTCTAACAAATGTAATTTCAGTTGTAGAACACTGCATTGCAAACTAGACGCATGTGGGCCTGACTGCTATTCTGTTGTGCAAAAACCCATATGCCAGAGAGACTTTGACTTGGCGGCATCCTATAATTTTATAGAAAACCTTCGCCAATGACTTGACATATTGAACGTTAACCATGCTGCAGGGTGGATGCTCTCGTTGTATCGCTGTCGTAGACGCTCACGGAAATAATTGCCGAAAATATGTGGCCCACCTACAGTTTCTCTGGCCCGCTTGAATTTGTAATTGAATAGCTCTGGCCTTTGATGTTGGCTCATGCTCACGGCTAGCTGAACTAGGCTTGACTAGATCTTTCTGGTTTATATGAATGCATGCGTACGTAGATTTTTAAACAAAACTTGCTTAGTGCTAATGCTTGATATCTGTGGTCTGAACACAATTCTCCTCCAGTAATAAACTGTGAGGTTCATAATATTAACATCAGATAAGCCTTCCTTTAATTAAAGTATGTAGAAATGGTGGTTAAATGCCCCCTCAAACTTGGCTGTTATAAAGGGTATTCAAAATAAACCTTCCTTATATTGGTTGTTCATGGTTTCAGGCATGCAATGATAACACTGTGCAGATATCTACTGTTCCCCTCTGAATCCTTTTAAAGCCATTTTCCACCAAGCCGTGCTGACCTTGAAGCAAAAAAAAGATATTAGTTTTACCGTAGATAACCTGGGGTGCATATCAGAAAAGGTTCTTGCCCAGGAAACCATAGTTGTGTGCGGGCTTCTGTGTCGTTGTGCGTGTGTGTGTGTGTGTGTGTGTGTGCGTATGTGGGCGCGCGGGTGCGCAAGCACGTATGTGTGTTTCCTTTTTTTTTTTTTTTTCCGGAGTACAAACTGGCGTTGTGAATTAATTGTTCCTCTCTGTCTGTTAGAGGGAAGCACAACAAAGCTCTGCCAAGAGGAGTGTGCGGGCTGAGAGACAGTTGAATAGCAAGACTGTGCGTACTTCATTATGAGCAATAAACTCTTATTACCGCCACGTTCAAAGAACCGCCGACGGTAATGCAGTTTTTGAATGCTCACTCCTGTGTGTGTGTGCGTGTGTGTGTGAGAGATGGAAGCGAGAGAGAGTGAGATGACAGACTTAAAACAGACAGAAGAGGAGGTCTGGATAAATGTATAATAGATGTATAAATAAATACGGATTTGACCCAACAGCTGTGTGTGCACCGATACGTCCTGCTAAAGCTGTGCATGCCTAATGCATTGCCTCTCACGTTCTGGGCCGTATTAACCATTAGGGCAACTGACCAGGAGGCCCTGGATCCCTAAAGGGCCCAGCGGGCACAAGCAAAATATATGATTAGATTGCGTCTATATTTTCGGGCGGGGTTACAGTAAAGCCCATGTAAAAGGTTTTCTTTTCATCTATTTGCTGTGTATTTCTGCGTGTACAATGCAGGCTACTGAAAATACAGTAGCCTGCTGTATTTCTTGTAGACTTCTCCGCGAGACAGTATATCTACGCCTCGCGTGCAGTGTCCAAACACTAAATTAACACTCTGCGTAGTATTGTGTGCAGTGGTCTTAACACCTCTCTCACTGTCCATCCAGTGAGAGAGGTCCTCCATCTTCCATATTTGCTATGTTCACTTGCGAGTAGGACTACAACTTCTCCCGCACAGAACTGTAACATATGTTGACCAACAATGGCCATGAGAATGAGACTGATTACGCTAGCGAGCGATGGCGTCTCACACAGTGAATATCTATATAGTGTGATGTCAAAGTCGCATGAATTATAAACCCAACTATTTAAGAAAGCTTTTGGTTGATATGTTTTCATTTGTGTTTTTTGCATTGGTATTTCAAAGTTATTACTCATGTAGCACTTTAGGATTTCTTTTAATTTAAAGTGCGTTACAAATAAAATGTAATATTATTATTATTGCTGTTAATTTTGATTATACTGTTCAGACTGAGATCGCATTTAAAAGAATCAGTTATGTATCCGATTTAGTACCACACATGAAAGTGGCCCAGATCTGATTGGAAAATGGATGCCAGCAGGGTGGCTGTGTGAATGCTAATGCTAACAGGTTTTCCAGACTATAATCTCAGCGGAAAGAATTTAGCTGAGAGCAATACACACTCTAATCAGCCTTTGGGCCTAAATTCATTGGATCCAAGGGGACGTGGTATTTGTGCTTCATTCTACACACACACTTCTCTTTGGCGCCTCTCTCTGTCTGTAGCCTTAATTACAGGCCATGCTCTGCCAATACGCTAATTAATTAAGAAGAGGTCGCATGGATAATCTCAACCGTGTGCACCCTGATACATGAGACTGTGAAATGCCTCTCAACCCATATAGCTTTGACACTGATATCATATGTTCTTTAAGAGGTTATGAAATGCCTTTTAACATATATCCAGCTGTGAGACTGATATAAAGGGCGGAATAAAGGTTGTTTCTTGTTTTCGTTTTTTTTTAGAGGCAAACATATTATTTAAGATAAACTCTCAAAGTGAGTGTTAGGATTCCCCTAGAGGTCTTGAGATGTTTGACTGTTTCTGATTTACTTGCGATAAGGTCAGAGGTCAGTTATACCTCTATGTTTACCGTCAGCGTTGTCTGGTGAGGTGTGTAGAATTGAATGCATTCTCACAGGAATACCCGGAGTGCATCTGCCATGGAAGGGCACAGCTTCCAATTTCATCATGTCTCAAGCACACTTTGTTGCCGATGATTTCTCCATCAGGGCGAGAAGCCCTATACTCTAGTAGCGTGATTAAAGTAATGGAGTGACTGTCCTGGGAAATATCACCAACTGGGCATTTACCAGTGATCTATGGAATGCTTCGGTGGTCAGATAAACTGCTAACTGCAGTGCTAACTTATTGTGGACAAGTGCAAAAATGTACCATATACTGTATTAGGTGTGTCTGTTGCATTGCTACATTGTGATATTGCAATATTAATAATTAGAATTGGAATATCGATAATCATTTCCATATTTTGTAAACATAATTAAAAACACAGGTTATGGGAAAATTCATCAAAAATGTTCATATCAAAACTATATTCAATATTGGACTCGTACAACAACAGTAATTTCAAGATACCGAAGACACATTATTTTTGGCCACTAATGTTTCCTCTTCCATCTCTATTATGTCATTAGCTTCCTCAGCCACACATCTTACTGTTCTGTCTGAATCAAACACAGCTAAGCCAAACAACCAATGGATGCATCTCTCCATAAAATTACCAGAATATTGCACTTCCTGCAATATTTTCAATATGTGTTTGCGTTATTGCAATACTGAGTTGATATATTGTGCACCCCTAATATCCATTATTATTTAGAGATCTAAAAATATATTAAAACTAGTCAAAAACTCAATATTCCTTTTTAGATATTTATGAAGACATCAGACAGACTCTTAACATGCTGATTGAAAATCTGGATATAGCTGTTTTGACTTATATTTTCAGATATAGCACAGCCTGAGTTAGAATTCAGATAACATTTTCACGATAACACAAATTATTTAAATGTATAAATATATTTTAAATTTGATTTAGTCAAAACATAATTTGAGCTGTCTTATTGAGTTTCAATTGTAGTAATACATACAAAAGAACTGTACTGTAACAAGAGCATCTCACGCAAAATAATGATCGTCATTGACAACTATCAGGAATATCGCAGAAATGGAAATGTGAATCCAGTCGCATTCAAATAATGAAACAGTCATACGTCTCTCTCTCTCCTTCTTTTGCTTTCTCTCTCTCCCTCTCTTTCTCCACATTTTCTATAACCACAGTATGAACTGCAAGGTCAGAGTCAATCTGTGCCCCCATCTTTTTAAGTGCATTTTTATAGCGTTGATGTCACGAGCCCTTCGTCTGTGGCTCGTACCTAAAATATAGATAAAGGCTGTCAAAGAGGGCTAAACGCAATAGCACTGTGGGAATAGGCCGCGGTCTGGCAATCCGCTATAGCTGTTGAAGAGGGCAGGCACTGTACGCACATTCTACTGTATGGCGTTTTTTTGTTGTCAGGGTCAATTCTCCCGCGACCAGCATACATGGCATTGTCTTGGAGATCACACTTGAACTCCAGTCACATATTTCCTCTCTTTTCAAAATTGTACCACATTGTATCGGTTGTTTCTGGACATAATCTCAATCAAATCCTTCACTTTGAAGTTCTCGCAATCGGTGTTGTTGTTACCGCGTGTCTTCGAAAGCGGAAGCAACACACGTCTGACCAAATAAAGGTAACATTTTCAAATTGGTTCCTTCAGTAATTGTTGCAGCGCTACATGTCTATAAATACACTAGCTGGGGTTTACATGTTTCCACCTGCTCTGCTTGGCCCCAATGTATGCTACAGTTTAAAAGTAGGACAATACACTGCAACATAGACTGGAGGCAATGCTGCACGTAAAGCTCACTACATTTACTGTACATACGCAGTGTGTGTATATCAGTAGTTCTAATGTCGTTGCCGACTGCGTTTATACTGTAAGTCCACGAGAAGCATCGTGAGGTAGAGACAGGGCAGCGTACTGTACAGTAGTGAACCTGTCCTGTCTCAGTCGATTTCCCATCCAGATGTATCAATTTGACTTCCTATTGATTTCTGGGGACGCCGTTTTGAAGGTGTTCACTGCAATGACATGATCACTCAGTCAGAGACTGCAGAGATCGTCAGGCAATGGGGAGACGGCTGACAAAATGGTAATCCGTTTGCAGTGGAAGTACAGTACCTCATGAGTTGCCCGCCTGACCGCTTAAAGGTACAGTCAGCTATTGCAAGCTAATTGTAAGCTAATTGCAAGCTAACTGTAAGATAATCCACTATTTGTAACTTTCACCAAATACCTCATACATTTCGCTAGCTCTGTGGGTGCTGAAAAAAGAATCCGATACTTCTGCACAGCCCTGGCTCCGTCAATAGGAAGATTAACAAGGTGGCGACCACCGCTCACAACTAAGCCATAGCACCAGGCTTTGCTTCACAATGCGTTTCAGTGTGTGAGGGATACCGTTTTGATTTGAGCCCCAGGTCAGCAAGCATTCTCGAGAATGACTAACTCCGACTTAAATGTGACAGCGAGCGAGCGATCGTTCACGCGCCCCTACAGTATGTGTTCGTACCTTGCTCACCCTTCAGGTAAATATCGGGGATGGGAACTCTGCTGGTTAAGCGGGAAGGGCGATTGGGATGCAGGCAGGGTAGCGCGACAGTTCACCTTGGGCCCTGCCGCGTCCACGACGATGTGCGGCGCAGCGGCGGCACACGATAAAACACACGGCCTGACGAGCGCGCAAGGGAGTTAAGGAGGGGATGAGAGGGGGAGGATGTGCAGGGGGAAAGGGGAGGTTTCTTTTTTCCTCTGCCTCTCTCTCTCTCTCACTCAACCGCACGCACACATGAATGCACGCACAGGGAGCCTTAAAGCGGTGACTTTGAAGTGGCGTCTTTGATTACAGTAAGGTTAATTAAAACACATCTAGCAGACAATGATAACAGGAAGGTGCAGATAACAGACAGTGTGGATCGAGAGAGGGAACTAATAGCAAGCCACGGCTGATAATGGCGACACTTTTCTTACAAGCCGCGCCGCTGTAATGCTGATTGGCACCAAGGCAAGCTAGAGTACGGGCACCTGGGAAGGTCAAGAGCTCAACGGTGTCAATACAGCACATTATCGCGCTGCTAAGGCTTGCAGTGTTTCCAAAACGACGGGGAAGTTGAATTGACCTAGTGAATTGCTTTTACAGTGTGATGTCAATAGAATGCATGTTCAATTTGAACCACATTTTCCAGACAGTAGAAAGCGCATCAAAATGATTATGTCTTTTTGAAATGAAGTTGAATGCCTTCTATTTGTATTGCAATGTACTTTTTTGAATCAGAAAAAGCCCTTTTGGTTAAAGCCGGCATTACATAAACGCTCTCAAAGCTTTCCCTGGTGGCCATTATTTGACATTTTCTTGTGTGGGGCGTAACTCCTTAATGCAGCGCTGACAAACATGTAATCTTTAGGGCTTCACCAGGCTTAACCATGATGAATGATGGCTGGGCTGAATAGAAGGGGTGAGAAAACCCTGTAATCTAGATATTTGTGTGTGGCAACGTTGGCAGACATGGATGTAACTTATGTCCTTGTTCATTTTGTTCTCTGAAACCCCCCCCGGGGTCTCTCCTGGGTCCCGGTGGCGGCGGTGCCCTCTCACATCTGTCTTCCGATAACCCCTGACACCCTTTGACCCTTTGACTGAACCCCCCCCCCCCCTACCGCCCCTGTCTCACTTATTTTCTTTAAGGCATTGTTTATTAACTTGCCCGCTGCCTGTACAGTTCTCTTATTTTGTCTTTTCTCCCCAATAACCATAATTTTATGTAACGCTCCCCCTGTGACTCCCCCATCTTGTTGTCAGGTTTCTACGGGTGTGTTCAGTGGACTGAGTGTTCTGAACGTTCAATTGCCTGTTTGAACTTTTTTTTTTTCACTCGAAGACCCGTTTCCTTGAAAACGTTGAAAACGTTCTTGAACTACTCTCAAAGCCGTTTGCTCCGTTTAATGGGCGTGGCGTTGCTTAGTGTCGTGTAGGAAGTTTCCATGGTGTTTTTGTGAGTGAGTGTTTGTGAATATAAGTCACCATAAGTATTGACGGTTGATATCAAGAATTAGAATGTTTTATATCAATAATAGTTTTTGATATAATGGATATCAACAATTTTTATATCCAAAATTGCATTTTTGATATCAACAAATATTGATATAAAAAATTTGAAATTCTTAATCAACAATTTAAATTTCAAGTATCAAAAATCAAGTATTCATTGAATGAATTATAAAACAGCTTGCCACAATGTAGAAACTATTGGACATCAGCGTTGCTACAACTGTTTTGATCGCCCCACCTAGCTCTCCCAGGCTACTATATCCCCCCCCACCCCCCCCCCCAACCCCAGTCTGTGTTCTACAGGGGCGTGGCAGGCTCCCAGGTGACGCTGAGCAGCCTGGTGAATCAGCCGAGGGCCCTGCTGGAGGAGCAGGCGCGCAACCTGCTGACCGACACGGAGCGTCAGACCATGGGGTACTACCTGGAAGAGTACCGGGACGGACACGTGGGTGTGGAGCAGCTGGTCATGGCCCTGTTTGAGCTGCTCAACACGCACGCCAAGGTGTGTGTGTGTGTGTGTGTGTGTGTGTGTGTGTGTGTGTCATTGCCCTGTTTGAGCTGCTCAACATATGCCAAGGTGAAGAGTGTGTTTGTGTGTTTGTGTCGTGGCCCTTTCAGTGCTACATTACACTTTGTGATTGACTGTTTGTGGCTGCCTGCATGTGTCACATGGTCATAACCCTGTATGCTGCAGTGTAACACACAAAAGTGAGGAAGGGTATTGTGTGTGTGTGTGTGTGTGTGTGTGTGTGTGTGTAAAGGTGCTTCGTGGTTGCCTCACTTTAAGTCTGGTGGCTGCTCGATCACTGCTCTGGCATGTTAGACGTTTTTGCACTCAAGTTTTATTTTTGTCTTCCTTCCAAGGTAGCTTGTCTCCGGCAAAAACAAAAATAAAAAAATCAATAGTGTTGTATTTGCAGTTCAAAAGGCCCCTGTAAACCAAGTCAAACTTCTCTCATTTTGCTTCTTTTTCTTTTTTTTTTAAAGCATCTGAGTAAAGACCGTAACGCAGCAAGCCGACAGCCCATGCTATTCCCCCGGTCAAAAAGTACAAAAACAAGCAGATATTCCCAAACATGTCTGCCAGGGGGGTGGTCAAACTCCACTGGACTTACGTTCTGACATGTCTTGTCAATTTACCGTACCCCTATCTATCCCCTGCATGACAAAACATGCCGTACGGCTCATTTTGGCTAGCGCTAATAGCAGCACAACCACAACCCCAGCTGTTCACAAACTTGTTGTTGTTTTTCATCCTAAAGATGAAATGTGTTTGTCTTTCCCCCCACCCAACAGTTCTCCTTGCTGTCCGAGGTCCGGGGTCTGGTCACCCCTCAGGACCTGGAGCGCTTCGACGGGCTCGTCCTTCGTCGCGAGATACAGGCTCTCAAGGCACGGCAGGGGGCCACTGGGAGCACAGGGCTGCATCCCGAATCTCTATCCATGGTGTCCTACCCAGACACCCTCACGTCCTCCTCCGCTAGCTTCATGACCAACACCACCCTCAGCTCGGCGCGGGTACGTCGCTGCTTCTCTCCCTCCCCTGTGGGTCCGTCACCTGTCCGAGGATCCATGTTTTTTTTACGAAATAAATTTTTGTTGTTGTTGTTATTTTGGAAAAAGGGAAGGGAGAGAATGAAATGGTGACCAGTTGAAAATGCATACAAGCCAAAGCTAGCGAGTTTGTAGTTTTGCACATTTAATCCCTGAAAGAGAGCTGATTAATGGACAATTAACGTAAGAGGTGTAGAAGAACGCTATAAGGTACAGTCAGCTATTGCAAGCTAAGTGTAATACACTTTGGACACAGGGAAGAAAATGGCGGCTTGATCGTACAAAGTATTTGCTCATTGTCGCAGTGAAGCACGAGATTCTAGTCAAGAGTATCGCCATATTGGTAAAGCGGCTCTTTTGCTCGTGCATGTGCGTCCGTAGTACAACATAAAATAACAGGAGTTTTTGTTTTGGACTGTACTGTTATAATTGTAGGCATGTTTTACTTAATATTTAGCATTTGCACTAAAAGTAGGATCAATGTTGTGCTATAATACGCAGCTTGTTGCTCGTGCAAGAGGAATGCTCGCACAGCAGCAGACACGGTCATAGGACTATGACGCATGTTACGTCATGACAATCGTCCAAACTGGCTTTATTGAAAATATGTACATAAACACCAATAGAATATTCTGAAGCACCATAAGAGCCAAGTGTGGCACCTGAAAAAGAAATTGGCGGAGCAGTAAATCCGATAACAAATGTATGAATGGGGTGTGCACTGCAGCTGGTTCTTCCGGCAGCAGTACCAGCCGTCGCCACACGTCACGGCTGCTTCAAGCCTAGAGTCAGACCCTGCCCCCCTGAACCAAACCCCAAATGAACATCGTGAATAGGGTCTAGATGTGTGTGATGACGTAAGGCCTGAGACATCTGCCCAACTCATTAGGAGTAACGGGTGCCACCTGTGGAGGTGGCTGCTCTATTTGTGTAGGTGCTGGAGCAGCCAGCTGTGCTCTTAGTTTGGTTTGGGTTGTTTCGGATTTGATTTGGATTGCTTTTCGTATGGCCTATCCATGCACTTTACTGATTAACTGATCTTATACTTCTAGTTTGTTTAAATACGTATATTTTTTTTAATATACTCGAGTGTGGGCTCTACCTTTTTGTCCGCCCTGTGAGTCAGGTCGTGACCCGTGCTTCATAAGAAGTGTTCATTTTGAAACTATTGGACAGCTTTCAAACCCAATTCGGCATTGCTACTGCACAACTGTTTGTATCACCCACCCCCACTGATCGCTGATTGGTCCACCGTCGGGATCTGCTGCGTGACCGTTCAAAGCCAACAGAGTTTCCAGACTGAAGTCTCAGCAAATATTTAGCTGATAGCAATAGTTTGGGCGGAGCCAGGCTACCAAAACACAAGTTGCATAGGACGTACAAATATGTAATCGATTATATGAACAAGACCCCCTACAGCACATGTAGTGTGGCTCGCTGCTTCTGACAGTGAAATGTCCCCTTGTTGTTGACTTCACAACAAAGATCTAAGACGACAACGCAACATCCCCCCCCCCTTCCCCTCTCCCCCACCTGCTCTCCCCCATCTGTTGTCCCCTCTACAGGAGAGGCTACTTTGGCTGATAGATATGATGGAGGTATGAATCACTGGCCTGACTTAAGTGTGATACTGTATGCTGTGACACTATTACACACTAGCAGCAAACACACACAGCCTGGATCCACGTCTCGTCAGAGTGTATTATTTTGTTGTGCGTCAAGTGAAAAGAAATGGAAAGAAAAGATAACGCACACGCATGCATGCGCACACACTGGAATTCATGTCTGGTCACAGTATGTGGTTTTGCCGTGCATATGTTTGAAGTGATTCTGGAGTGAGTCATGCTGCATACTGTCTTTTTCTTCTACTAAGCAGACATGTTTATTTAGATGGACAAACACAGGCCACCCCTGTGACCTGTGTGTGTGTGTGTTGTATACTCATTTATTTGCACATAACTAGGCGTGTATGGATTTGTGTGCGTGCATGTGTTTGCTAAGAGGGTTTACAGTGTTCAGTAATATGTACTGAACTGATTTATTTACGTGTGCATTTGCATGGGTGCTTGTGTCTATTTGTTAAGCTTATGTGAACTTAGAGTATGTCTCTAGATGTGTATATGTGTGTGTGTGTGCGTGCGTGTAACATTCATGTTGGCTGCTTTTACTGTACTGCTGTGTAAGCGAGATTAGAGAGCTGGGTGGCTTTTTGGAGCGGATACAAATATTGGATTTATGAAGTAGACCAAAAGCCCGGTATGCGGTGAACTGCATACTGATGCTTAAAATCTAGTAGATACAGGCTCATACACTCACTCACGTGCGCGCACACACGCACGATATACCCTCCCGTTATACAATCCACTCAAAGAAAATACACAGACTTGAAGTTGTCTGCAATTGTTCCCTACGCAGCAGTGGTGGCTGATGTAGTTGAGTAGATGGTCACTTTGTGTTGGTTTAGTGGCAAAGGGCCCTATTTTTACCATCTAAGTGCATGTAGGGCGTGTCCAAATCCACTTTTGCCAGTTTAACGGCAGAAAGAAATAGTTGCACTTCCTATGCGCACGGCTCAAAACGCTTGCACTTACTTTCGTCATTAAATCACGAGTGTGTTTTGGGCGTAACATATTATATACCAATCAGAGTGTCATTGCCCATTCCCACGCTTGGCGGACTGCTATTATAAACGAAGAAGAAGAGCGACCCTGTGCAGGGGAAGTGAATAAGCGGGAGCAGACAATCTGCACCACAGCATTCCACCAACACCTTTTAAACCTGCGCCTGTTTCTGTGTGTGTGTAACAAGAGTGTAGTTGCGTTGTGCGCCCGCCTATAGGGAGCATGTATGCCCCTACAATAACATTGAAATGCTGTGACATTGACTGCAGACCAGGTGTTGTTGGTCAACTGTACTGGCAAGGAGCGAGGGGAGATATATCTACTGTGTGCCTTTATGGACAGAGTTAATACAATAATCTAGTGAGGAAATCGGGGATCAGACTAAGTGGGTATGTGATTCGGCAGCCTGTATTTTTCAGCATATTCCGTCACCTCTTGCCACTATTGTGTCACTCTCCCTTAGAATACATTTCTTCTATTAACTGAACTGAATTAAATATAAAATACATACATGATATCAAATGTGCATTCCTTTCCTATACATTTTTGTTTTACAGTGTGTGTGTGTGTGCGTGCGTGCGTGTGTATATACTGTGCTATGTACCGTGTGTGTATATACGGTATACTGAAAAATGCCCACAGTATGAGAGACCCTTCATTCTCTTCTTCCCTGTCAGCTATTGCCCTCGTTCACTGTCGTTCGCTATCTGTCTGTCTGTCTGTCTGTCTGTCTGTCTGTCTGTCTGTCTGTCTCTGCTGCAGGACGACAGCGTGGCGGAGAGCAATGACGGGGAGCCTCCAGAGAGTTTGGACGCGCTGCTGCTGCCCGACATCTCTCTGGTGAGACCAGCTTTGGCGCACAGCACAGCACCGGCCTGCAGGGGGGGATATCATGGGGCTCAAGCTGCGCAGTAACCTAGTATTGTCTGGTGACTGCTAATAGGCTAATTATCCAATGTAGAGACGATGAGCCAGTAACACAGTTCAAGCACGACGCAGTATCTCCTCCAATAAGACGGTCTGCCTGTGTTGCAGCTTTGACAGGGTGGTGCTGTGCGCTCACAGCACTAAGATAAGCTACCGGCCTACTGTAACTGGTATTATTTTGGTATTTACTACATGGACATCAGCCATACCCTACATAATCGTGTATGATTGACTAATGTCTGGTTTCCAATGAATGCGTAATTAAAAGCCTGTCATTCCAAGCACTGCCAAACATTACATGTACCTATTGTACACATTTCTACTCAGCCCCACTGAAATTAACTAATTGCTGCACTGGAAAGTAGTCTGGCAAGAAATATAGCGGCACACAGAACAAGAATGTGATCAATCACATCCTTATACCTATAAAATATGTATAGATAATACTGTTACTATATATATATATATAGTATAAATATATAGTGTAAGTGTATATATAGTATATAGTGTGTGTATATATATATATATATATATATATATATATATATATATATATATATATATACA
>JAODLL010053716.1:0-18916 GCA_026546735.1 Forbesichthys agassizii
CCCCCCCCCCCCCCACACACACACACACACACACACACACACACACACACACACACACACACAAGGATCCAGGCCGGAACAAAATGTCAGGTCAGCGAGAGCTGTAGCGCGCAGCGTTCTAGCCCGGTTCTAGCGGCGCGGGAGATAAACCGTGTATCTAGTCAATAAACAGCAAAGGTCAGGCCCGAATGTTTTTCCCTACAAGACAGATGGTACCGAGGCTTCGCATACACTTTCCACACGTGGCATTTGCCTTTTTCTGCAAGTGCAAAATCCGTCAATATTCGCAGCGAGAAGAAAACGAGTTCCCTAATGCTGGAAACAGAACGACACACAGATGCAAACGTGTTGGTTATCAGAGGAGGCATGCGGGATGTGAGCGGTATGTGCCGCAGCTGGCCTGCTGTCGCTCAAGGGAACATGCCGGCCCACCGACCGGGGAAGCGTGGGTCTCTCTCCTTCTGTACATACCGATCTATATTCAAAGTAGGTCTTGTCATACTCGTGCCCCCCGATGGTGACCTCCGGCAGGAACAGCGGTACGCAGGTCAGGCTGGCCACTTTGTCTTTGTTCTCCACGCTGCCAGGAAGGAGACATGGACAATACGTCAACAAGACATCCGTACATAGAACATAGAATCATCAGACACTTCTACACAACCCCAGCTCCGTACATAGAACATAAAAAACGCTACACTACGCTTTATTTCAATGCGTTTCAATGTTTGGCGCGGCCTAATATTGTTCTGATTTAATAAGCTTTCTTGAGAATGACTAACCCTGTTTTTAAATGTAAACATGCAGCAAACTAAATTCCCTGACAGTCCATGATATGACACACGTCATGGGCATGTGTCTATCAGTTTGGCAAGTTATAAAATGCAATATAGTCATTTTAAAAAAAAGCATAGAAGTTACAATCCTGCCTGTAATATTTGACTAAATCTGAGTCATTCCAGAAATTCCTTGAGCCTATAAAAGGAATGTTTACTTGTTGGACATGGTCTTTTCCCCTCCACCAGTGACTCACCCAAGCCACACCCACCCCTGGGTGTGGCTTGGGTGAAAGCGCTCTACGCACTCACAGCATTCTCATGTGATGGTACGAGACATCGTCCTGCTCCACCCACGGGCCCTTCTCAAACTTCAGGTACTCGATGTCCTCTGCCACCTGCCAGAACACACACACACATGCAGAAACAAGATGGACGCCCAGTGGATGAGCCAATGATCTCAGGGGACTGACCCAAAGCAAGATGTCACTGTTCAGAACTACCCTCTTACCATTTCCACATCTGCTTCGCTCGCATTGTAAGACAGCACTTCTGAACTTTCACTGGAAAAAACCATCCAGATCAATGTTAGCCATTTGTGATGTTCAAAACAAGAAATACAAGTTTTTCAAGTTAATTTAAAGCCTTCAAAATATATTGGATGGTTTCTCCAATCTGTTTGGTCTGCATCTGACTTGTAGGACTCACACGATTCCAGGCAGGAAAGACTTCTTGTAGGAATCCTCAATGCTCTTCAGGTATGGCAGGGACACATTTTGCAGGTAAGACTGTCCAAGCACCTTTAAACAAACATGGAGGCTAGTTATTACACTGCAAAAAATGCCCTATCAAATATATGGGCAAATATATTCATTTTGAGCTTGCTTATGCATAAAACAAGCTAATTTGGCTGCCAGTGCAGGAAGTGAAATTCACTTAATAAGATTTCTTAAATTAAGTGCAGATTTACTTAATTTAAGTCACTAGATAAGCCATTTATATTATAAACAAGTCCAACTAGATTTAACATCATTATTATCACATTAAGTTAGATGTTTGTTTTTGCAGTGTAAGAAACCAGTTAACATTGATTCATGTTGAAACTATTTCAGATTTCCAGAGTTCCTAACAGAACTAATGCCAGGAAATACTTCAGATCCCGTTTAGAAGCTGCGTGAACAGGCCTTATGCGATAACAAGCCGTTGAATGTGGCTCCATTAAACCAAAAGTCTCAAAAAGCGAACCACTCAAGCTTACTTTTGGTTGAGCTCAATTACAGTAATCCCGTTAGAACCCGAAGATTTGGCACATTTCAGAGGCTGTTGAAGCTTTAGTTTCAACTGCAGTCCATTTATTAATTTACTGTTGGTTGGCAAAGCCAGAATGCAGACAAGTGCTTTTATACAAACCATTCTGATGAAAAATGTGCCAATTGAAACCACATTAAAACATCATTTGGGAGATGAACAGGCTAAACCTGAAATGCTCTTCAACATGCTTGCCAAGGCAATGAGTGTGCTGTCCAAATCTATTCAGAAAAATACACGTGCCATCTGGTTTGTAACCCCCCAAAGAAGAATCAAATACTATCATGGCACATTTTTTAAACTGGTGAATTTGAGTTGGAAGCTTGAGTTGAATATTTAAAGCAGTGTGAATATAAAACATTTAGTTGACAGAACTTGGTCTACACAAAAAATAAAGTGGTGAAGTGTTGACAAGGTGGACTTTATCCTAGAACACAACTACACACACACACAAACACACCCACACAATATGTGGTCTTAGCCTTAGTGCCTGCAGGACAAACCCAAGCTGTGTAACAGTATTCTAAGTCATACAAGGAAGTGCAACAAATGCCATGTATCCAAAAAGAAAGGGTATATGTGGATTTACACTGATGCCTTTACGTTTTGAGTATTAGAAACACATTACACTTTATTAGTTTAGTGGCAAGTTTTAGTTATTACCTGAATACACTGTGCGCGCAAGCATGTGTGTTTGCATGTGTGCGTGTGCGCGCACGCACATGTCAGTGGATGCGACAGACTAGCGTTGTCCGTCATTTTGACAGGAATGGTTGTAAATATTCCGTCATAATCTATTTTGTAACCGTCAAATTTTTTTTACGACAATATGAACTAGGCCTAATTATTAACTGTCTCTGTGTTTTGCGTCCATCTCCATTTTGCACTTTAACAACACAGCATCGGTTTAGCAGGACAGAATCAGATTGATTTAAAATGAATCCATTTGTAGCTTGGTCTTTTCAATGATATTGTCAGTTATACATCACAGCCAGCTGTAACCACGACAGTTGACACTCTGTCTTTGTTTTGATGACGCGCTTTGCTGTGGTCGCTCACGTGTGCCTTTGTTTACAACTGTCTCTATAATGGCGACTACAACAAGAGTCACTTGACTCACATCACTGCACCGTAGCGAGGGGCGGTGTCTGCACCTTTTTGAGTTCGATATAGGATTCGATTGGAATGCCCCGCTTTAAAAACAAGCGCGCCTATTACAAACGCTCGCTGTAGTGATGATCACAACGTAGTTTGATTCAACATGCAATTAAAGACTATGAAATCGCCGTCCTGCTTCAGGACTGGTAGATTTCCCTCAGTGTAATCTGTCAAACTGACAGATGGCCTTCAGAGTTTTCTGTCATTGTTACAAATATTCAGTCAACAATGAAAGATTTCCGGTTAACACAACCTCTGGCGAATGTTTGCGTGCGTGCGTGCGTGCGTGCGTGCGTGCGTGCGTGAGTGAGTGAGTGAGTGAGTGAGTGAGTGAGTGAGTGAGTGAGTGAGTGCGTGCGTGCGTGCGTGCGTGCGTGCGTGCGTGCGTGCACCTTGCCACTCTGTTTCAACCTCTTCTGCACCTCCTCTGCAGGCAGGTCTAGGTAGATGGCCAGGTGAGGGGGGAGGAACTCACAGATGCTGATACCCTTGACCACGTTGTAGTGGTCCACACCTGGGGAGGGGGGGGCAAATGGCAAATGGCATTTAGTGCTTTGAAAACCTTCTGGCCACTCAAAGCACAGTACAGTGTGGACGCATGCATGAGCCTGCACGCAAGTGCACGCACACACACACACACACACACACACACACACAAGCACGCAGAAGCGCACACACACGAAGTGTACGGCACTGTACTCACACTCTTTCCTGATGTAGCCCTGCTTGTACATGGCCTCCAGAAACACCATGTCGCTGAAGGGGGAGCGCTCTATGATCACGCCTTGGCCTGCCATCACACAGAGGAACGGAGACAATGCATTTGTCCTTTATTACCACCGCCATCACAATAATAATAATAATAATAATAATAATAATCATCATCATAACCATTACAACAAGCACCACTGTATTAATAATAAACAACATGGTTAATGACACTAAAATGTTATTAATAAACAAAAACATTAATAAACACAATTATAAATAACAATTTATATTATTTGTGACCACCACCAACAGCAGCTGTTTGCCGTTGTGATGTAATAATCAACAACAACAACAGCTGTTTGCCAGTGTGATGTAATAATCAACAACAACAACAGCTGTTTGCCAGTGTGATGTAATAATCAACAACAACAGCTGTTTCCCAGTGGGATGTAATAATGTACAACAGCTGTTTGCCAGTGTGATGTAATAATAAACAACAACAACAGCTGTTTGCCAGTGTGATGTAATAATAAACAACAACGACAGTTGTTTGCCAGTGTGATGTAATAATAAACAACAGCTGTTTGCCAGTGTGATGTAATAATGTACAACAACAACAACAGCCAGTGTGCCGTTATCGTCCAGTACCGGTGGTCAGCAGGTGCTCCACAGCGTTGGCGTAATGCAGCAGCCTCATTCCGTACATCCAGGACTGAAGGCGGTAGGAGTTTCCGTCGGTGGCCTTGGGGTCGGCGTAGAACTTCTCCAGGCTGCACATGCCGTTGAAGGCCTGGGGAAGGTTGGTCTTCTCCCCGGTCAGCCGGTCCAGGTAAAAGGTGTCGGGCTCAGCCATGTACAGCATGCCTGCAACACAGACACACAACCAGACATACAGACACAAACACAGACACTGTGAACCTCAGGAATTACTCACATGTTTTAATGAACACTGTTTATTGGAATACTTCAAAAGGTAAAGTCAGCCATTGCAAGTCAATTGTAAGCTAAAATGCTTTCCACACTTTAAGCAATGTTGTATACAGCATGTATCTATCGTAGTAATATAATCTGACAGCTGCTTCTTCTTCTGACAACAATTTGACAGCACACCGCAATGCATTATGGTATATGATCGAGTGTGTACATCCTTTGGACACTTCTTGAAGAGTGCCTCGCGAAGATTTTCTAGTGCACTGTTTAGGGAACGAAAAAGTGAGTTGGGATTTTCAAACAACACTACAAAATTGCTGATTCACTATATAGTGAACGAGCGAAAAATGTGTTAAAAAAATTACCCAGCCGATCAGCCAGCTTCTCGGCCAGCGCTCCTTTCCCTGAGGCCAGGTTACCGTCCACGGAGATGATTTTGCTGTTCCTCTTCAGCCGCGGCGTGGTCCTCTCACCAAGTGCATATGCCCACCAGCCATATTGAAGCGCTCGCACCGAGCTTGTGTGAACTCCAGCCTACGCCATGAGACACACACTACATTAACCAGGCCATATTATTGGATCGACGCACAATGCCAAGGCCTGATTCCCTGTACAACTCCCTGTACAATGTCAAATACAACAGGAGAGTGGCAAGCCGACAAACACGGTAGACACAATATATGATGCATACCAGTCTTCGTTATTTATATTGCAAACTATATATCGCTTAGTTCATTGCATATTTGTTTGCTCGCTGTAATGTTGGCAAACACATTGAATCAAATGATTGTGCAAATGTATAAAAAGCTGAGAAGTCTACATCTGAGCCCCCCCCCCCCCCCCACACACACACACACACAGAGAACAATAAACAATAACAACGCACTGTGCTGCGGTTAGCCAGCAAGCTACTGTACAGAAACAAAGGGATAGCAAGCATGTCATGTACTTGGGCAGCGTCAACACTGTTACTGTTATTCTTATCATACTGACTACCTTGGTTTGTAAAAACCAGGCTGACCTCCGCTGACAGGCTATGGGGTTAACCTAGCGTGCTAGTTGCTAGCTTGTCCTTGTCAACTGGGCATGAAGGAGTTTGGCAGAATACATTGATCCTCACCTTCTGTGCAATTGTCCCCGCTTTAAAAACGGCTCCTCCGGACGGGATGACCAGCCGGATCGCCCTAAGGGCCATATTTATATTATTGATGTAATTTTATTTTATTTTAAATGCTGCAGAAATATGTAACTTAACAGAAAGTCGCCCTCCGTTCCGAGGCGCGGATATAATACGTAATCGACATGAGCCTATTTTCTTGTTCTGTTTCTCAGAATGTAGTTCACCTCTCCCATAAAGTCGTACTGCCGTCTAGCTGGCAAAAGGGGAAATGTCTGAGGAGATATTATACAATACATGGGAAATGGGCCTTTTTTTTTAATAATATACATTTTTTTTCCTTCATTCTGTGTATTTCTATGAAATAATATACATGCATACAAAATACTTTATGTATGTGTTGCCAAACCATGTCAAACTCGGCAAATATGGTATCTGCTAGAAGTGATATATGCTTGTTGTACTTGTCTTTAACCAGTAGATGGTGGTAATGATTCGTTTCAAATACTCATGTACACAGATTTTCAGTAACGAATGGCATTTGCGAAGCTTCTGTTATAATTATGAACAATTGCCTATATGTATGCGTGTGTACTGTGTATGTTTACATAAATGTATTAAACAAAAATAAAAGGCCCAACATAAAAAATATATAACAAAGATATCAGAGCATACAAACCCATGAATGTAAACTGTTAGTGTATTACAAATAATTAAAGCAACAGTCCCCGGGTCCCAAATGGTTGAATTTACCGTAACAACGTTGTGAATGTTTTCATGTAGCCATAGTTTAAAGGTTGGTGTTCATATTATAATTGTGTAAACTTTCAATAGTCTTTTTGCATACATTTCTGTTTCCCATAAACTTTTCTTTCTCCCCTTAATTGTTTTGTGTTTTCATAAACACACCCAGAACTTATTATATGTATAGAGCTATCACTGTACTTGTTTTGTAGAGCCCCGTCTAGATAAATAGAGCATAACTAGCTTCCTTGTGTAAGACTGACACTTGAGTTTTATTCAATATTCCGTTTTTCGTCCAAAAATAGGCCCTGTCCATTTTCCAATGGGGCACATGCACAGTCATGCAAGCGCACATACACACATGTACATTCACATGCACACACATAACCACTCTGTTATGCCCAGACAACACACACACACACACACACACACACACACACACACACACACACACACACACACAGGAACCAAAGTAATTACTGGATAATGTACATAGCAGTAAAACAACAATACTCCACATTCAGGACTCCCAACTAAGTCCATGTGAGGCCAACTGAGGCAGTTGGCAATCGGACACTGCCAAATTTCCCTCGGTTTTATGACAGGTTTTATTTCAATTCCTGCTGCTCAGAGGGCCTTTACTGTGCCAATGGGGAGGCAATTTGCCTCCATTGTTTATAATTAAAAAAGCTTAAAAACCATAGCAACAAAGAGGGTTTTTAGTCCTTATACTCCTTCATAAAACATATAAGGAAAGCTACTGCATGTGTTTCATTTAGCTGAAGGTATTAATGTTTAATTCTAACATTACAGAGTTTTTGTAATGTGAAATACACTTATTTAATAAATGATTTTGCTCCTTTACACATGAGAACAGATACCGTTGCATATTATATGTTTATAGGAGCAGCAGATTGCATTCATGCAAGGAATTTCTAATCTCCTGCATGTGACCACCATGTTTGTGCACATGCCCTAATTATTTAACATTATCACTCTTTACCTTTGCTATCACGTATACTTCACTAGAACCATGGGAGTTTATATATATGACCCTGCATGTGTTCACTTTAATAGACCCTCCTGATGAGTGTTAAGTGCTTAGTTGTTCAGGAACATCTCGCTGTTATAAACACTTGTCTTGTCCATTGTTCACACGCTATGTTTGCCATGAACAGCAGACCTGTTTTGTATCAAACAAACCTGAGCCTTCTTTTTATAAAGGCAATGCAGATGTGCCTGCCAGAGACCAGTGCCAATGTTGGGCAACATACTTGGTAATCTAGTTTTGTATCACCCTCTTTGAATGATGACATATTACAGTGTGCTCATGGTGAATTTCACTCCTATGGTTCTGCGTACATCACAGGTCAGGAGAGACATCCTTGAATTGTATTGTTTAACCATTTACATTGTCATTGCACACAGCTTGCCTTAAAGATTAACAGTATCTTACATTAAGTGAGGAAACGCGATGCATTAGGTGGAGAATAGATGTAACGTTGTGAGGAATAGCCTGCCATTATTTCTCAATGTAAAACAGCCAACCCAAACGAAGGCCGACTGGCTGTGGAAGTAAAGACAGTTAGCCACGGTGTTGGTGTTGATGACTACTGTAGCCACAAGCGGCTGTCACACAAGAATGCACCGTGGTCATATAAACAAAACACCAGTAATGAATTAAACCCATGGGAATAGCTGCACCAGGCTCACCAACGACCGCACGGCAGATTCTGCGGCGAAGCGTAGCCGCGCGGTTCCATCGGCCGCCGTCTAGACAACTGGCAGCGTTGTTGCGCTGATTCACGCCACGCGGCACGCCGCCTCACGCCACGCCGTCTCGCCTGGCAGCGGGGCCGCTTACGCGCAGGTTATATTCATCCTAGCTGTTCTTTACGTGAGCGCCAGGCATTGAGGTAAGCAGCAACGTCCTGGGAAACAACTCTGTAAACCGATGTAAAGGCTACTGTAAAAAAGAAGCGTTGGAGGTTAACTTCAGCGCACGGTCTGTTAACGGCACAACTCACAGAGCCGCAAGCACCTATTGTTTACTGTTTGACCCGAACTGTTAGCGTAAAGCCGGTAGAGAGATCTTCATGTAATTGGTCTGAAAATCATATACCAGTCGCGGTAGGTTGAACCCCTAACCCGACACTATAGGCCAGACCTGGGCAAAGTCGGGGGCCGATGCGGGCCTCTGAGACATTCAATCAATCAATCAATCTTTATTTATATAGCACTTTTCATACAAATTCATGTAACACAAAGTGCTTCACACTACGTCATTAAAAACAATACATAATGAGTAAAAACAATACAATATATAAAATAATACCACCCCTCATGTTACACTCATCATCCCTAACCCTCCAATCACAACCAAACATCGGGAGTCCCATTCATCCCAAAACAAACCACGAGGGACACATTCTTCCCGGCCTGCCCGGTAGCTACATCAAACATTTTAAACATAATAATACATGTTTTAATATGTTGGTTAAACAAGGAATGTGACCCGTGAAGTTACCTGACACTTTCAATGTGACCCCCAAGTGAACATAATTGCCCACCCCTGCTGTAGGCTCTCTGTATTGCAAAAGTGTGGCGATGCAGGTACATGTACCGTCCACTCCACTGTAGGTCTCAATATGCGTGTGCATGTGACATGTGCACGGCGCGCAAGATAAACAACGGTGTTTACAAAGGGGAAAAAGGACTGCAAGAGTGAATGGTCTACATGGCAACTGCAGGCAACACCTATGTAGCCTACAGGTGGGGTGGACACAAGGTGTACATTAATGCATACGCATAGTATGTTTAGTTTATTTGTTTGTGCAATTATGTAATTAAAGAGAATATACAATAGCCTACAAATACAAACAATAAGTGGGGGTGGGGATGACTTAAAAAAAACTAATAAAATAAACGAAACAAATAGGTTTTGTTTCATGTCCAGTGTTTATCCATATGCACTTGTTGATAACAATGTAGCAAACTTTTATACTCATATGCATCCAGTCAGATTCACATTAATGACACGAAAAGTCAATTTACAATATATTAATCATAGAAACAGTTAATCGTCTAGGAAATTATTGTATGTCGGTACAACATCCACCAAAACAGGAGTAGGCTATTCACTATTCATTCAGCGTCCTTTTGGGCCAAACAGTCCAGTCCACCTTAACGGGCGCACTGACTGTACATATATGATTTCCTGAAAACGCCCCATGCCAAAACGATAGGCCTTCTTTACCTGAGGCACGAAATCAGCTCCGAAAAAGGATTACTTTACATTCGCCATTTAGTGAGTGAATATTACGACAACAGTGTTCACTCCAGGGATGGGCCTTGGCTGACGGGTAGGCGGGTAGCTGGAACAACACACGTATTGCCAGTCGGTTGAACAGCAAACTTGACAAATCTTCGTTTCACAACAGTAGTAGAAGTGGCGTAACTTTGGTCGAAACGCATATCGATCACGGTCAATGTCGCCGCGTAACTGTCAGTGGGTTATGGGTTGGCTTGGCAGTGCTTCTGACTTACTAGTTAACTCAGGTAGAATGGGATTTTGAACACATTTTATGACGCCTCTGCTCTGGATCTTTAGTTTCTAATAACTGAACTGCACAAGCGACGTTACACCATGTTGGCTAACGCTGGGATCTATGCTGTCAAGAAGCGGAAGAAGCCCGTTCAAAAACCGTAAGAATCGCTCTATAATGCTCCGAATAGCTCTGTAATGCTCTGAATAGCTCTGGAATGCTCTGAATAGCTCTGAAATGCTCTACATTAGCCCTGAAATGCTCTACATTGGCTCTGAAATGCTCTGAATAGCTCTGAAATGTTAAAAGTGCACCGCCTATGGGATACTCATTTTTCAGTTGCTATTCTATATAATTGTATTAGTGTGATCTGCTCTCGTTACTGTTGACAATAACATATATAGCCTATTTCTTAATGTCTTATGTCATATATCCTACAATTTTGTCTATCGCCTATAGTAGAAATAAAACATTGAGAAAACTATAGTTTGCATGACTTAATGACTAGGCATATCCATCATCACCAGAAGCATGCAGCCTCGTACACAGCAAAATTCATTCATTCTTTGGTTGTGGCGTGGTAGTGACTTTGCAGTTAAACGTGCACTTTTGAAAGTATGACATAGTTTATAATATAGCTATAGCTCATTTCCAACTTAAATTAATAGCCTCTAAGTTTCCATGCATGATTTCTGCAGCAACAATAATATCCTATAATAATATAAGCACGCCTCGGGTCTGTCCCGTCCGCTCTGAACCAGTGGGGAGGAAATCTGCAAGCTTTTGTTGAAAAGCTATAGCCTTCACTCTCTCTCTCCCTCTCTCTCTCTCCCTCTCTCTCTAGGGTTACCTTAAGAATTTGTCTCCGTGTATAGTTTTGGTCTGGCATGGAAATAGTACTCTTGCATTAATCACAATCAAGTTGGAGAGTCGGCAGCGCTCTCACGCGATGCTCGCATGAGGGCGGGGGAGGTCTGTTATTGTAATCTGACACGGCGGCCTCCGCGGGAGCGAGTCTGCGCGCTCCCGCGTGTTTTCCTTCTCACAGGTCTAGCCTTTAACAGCCTCCGTGTGACATGCGCAGAGCTGTAAAACAATGCAAGTAACGCAGCACGTAATACCGTTATCCTACTAGGCCTTTGCCAACTGCATGCATTAAATACCTTTAGCGCAGTGTCACATGGTTATTACACAACTCGCATTCAAAATATGCCTATATGATAATAATGGTCGTAGCCAATAGCCACAGAATAGAAAGGCTATGCTGGCGCTAGTTTACGCTGAGCTGTGCCCAGGCCCAGTACAGATCCCAAAATAAAACCGTGCCCTGTGCTCAGGCGTCCCTGTGAGTTTATGAAGACAGCTAAGAGGACTGAGGTTTCCTGGACAGCCATCTGGGCCCGCCGCACAAAGGCTCCTTTGAGGCCGACAGTAAAAAGCTGTGCGGCCACTGCGTATAGTGGCATTCCTAGCTAGCGCTTGTGTCCATCCGCACTACTGTTTTGCTAGCTATTTCTTAAATTAATTAAAAACAAGTTGAATGGAGAGCGCAGTCCCAACGAAGAAAAATACAGTTTAAATTCCCCACTAATGGGCTAGGCCCATATTATAGCATATTAACCTAATGAGAATGTGTCTGTTTACACTTGCAATTGGCCATCTCACAGCTCTAATGCATAGTAGTGGAACTGCAACATCCGTAAAAGTTGTCAGACTCAGCATTTAGCAGTTGTTAAACTATAGTGAGAGCAGCTATCTTCAAGAGGCTAACGTGCTCAACCTGACGCAAACGTTATTGTTGGCTTGGCCAGTAAATATATAAAAGGATTCGTGTTTCAGACACACAGGCACGGCGTACAGGTGAGCGCGTGCTTACGCAAGCACAGGACAAACACGCACGCACGCGCACAAACACAAGAGACCTGCTGATGGATGCAGGGCAGCAATCCAAAATAAACGCAGCGCACAATAACATACTGTAGTGGCCCATTGTGCCTTCATGTGTCCGTCTCATCTGCAGGGGACGCTTCTCATCGACATCACATGCATACATGTTATCATTGTTCCCAGTTTGACTCTCCTATGCACCCATCCTCATCCACTTCTGGGAATGGTCTTTTGGAAGGGGTGGGGGGTTTGGAGCCAGTCCCATCTGATTTTGGCTCTTTCACCGCACACACACAGCACAAAACAAGAGCCTTTTCACTATTGATCTGTGATCTGTGAATGTCACACCTGCACTGACAGACGATAAGCGCAATAATGAGAAATGCAACAACACAGGCAGTTTGAATTATTGTATTACCACAATTAGCCATAGATAGCAGTTAGTTAGACAGCAGCATGTTGTTTATTGAAATCACAGATGCTGTATAGCTCGTAGATGTGTCTCGGTATTTTACCGTAAAACAGTTCCCCTTCCTTTACTGTAGGGGCCAGTATCATGGTGTCCCATGCATTATATGTGATTGGGTTAGATTGAAATATATTCGATTTGCACCAGGGGACATTTTTTCCCTTCCCTGAGCCCATGGGAAAGCAAAAGCCACACACAAGTACAGCTCTATATGGGGACTGTATCAGGTCCTCACAAGGGAGCGCAGGTGTGGAGAAACCGATGCCCTGGGTTCACCTCAGGACTCACGGTGGCGGGGAGGTCAATCAGAGAGAGCAGGCCTTTTTGTAGGACCATTCCTCATGTTTGTGCGTGTGTGTGAGCGAGTTAATTAATGGAATTTGTCTTTCCCTGTTATATGCCATATAGCACATTTTGCTAACACTCTTTTACACGTTTACAGTTTTTCCAACAACTTGGCTCGGCTTTTTCTAAATCGGTGTATATAGTTTGAGACACACCGCCCACTGAGCAGACTAAAGCATGCAATTGCCATTGCTGTGCAATACGAGCCTCTTTGACTCTGAAGCCGGGGTCTCTGGGTTTAAAAGCCTATCTGCTTTCTGTTCTATCTCTCTCCCTCTCTCTCTCTCTCTCTCTCTCTCTCTCTCTCTCTCTCTCTCTCCCTCTCTCTCTTTGCCTCACTCTTCCTTTGTTTCTCTCTCTCTTTGTAAATGACAACACTTTGGTGTCTATTGCCTGCCTATACTATCCCAAGCAAGTCAAGTTTGGGGGGGGGGGAATGGCTCTGAATGCTGGCTTTTGTCTCTGCTGGGCATTTCTTGAAAGTGAGGTCAGCCTCGTGTTTCTGGGAAGGTACCACTGTTCGGGTCTGAGGCCCGGCTATTGAGTTATTGCTGCATTCCCCACAGACTATTCAATGAGGGTGGAGTGGGGTGGGGGGGGGGGGGATATGCCTTTCATCAACCACAGTGTGTGTTATGAGAAAGGCCAGGTCTTATGCTGGGTTGAAGGGTAGAATGTGTGCTGTTTCAGAGCAAGCAGATATTTCAACACCAGAGGATTTAAGTGAATTCTGAGGATAGGTCACCCTTAGACATTTTCTTCAGCCTTGTGTTTTGTGTAGCTTTATGCCTTGTAATATTTTGATCATGAAAGTCTACTGGTACTGTACATAGTGTACAGTATGTCTAAGGAAAACTACAGAAATGTTGCAAAATAATACTCAGGATTAAAGGTGGAGTCAAGGATGCTGGAGAAATATTTTTGACATTATATTTGATCAAAAATAATGCAGTAGGGTGCTGCTCCACCCCCCATGCCCCACATTGGATTAACAAGATAGTGTTGTGTGGGGGGTGCGGTCTGCACCACTTTGTACGCATTCCCTTTTACACAGCTAGGACTGTGTAGAAACACCGGATCAGCGCCCACACGGCTAAAAAGATATTCACTGAACCTGACAAGACGTATGTTACAGTGTTAGCTTACAGTCGCTGAGTCCACCTTTATGTGTGCAGACTACCGTCTCCGGGCATGCTACAGTAAAAAGCCTGTAGATGAGCAAGGCCGTGGGGGCAAACCCAGGGGAGGGGGCTCTACGGTTCTGTGTCCTCCACGTGCCGTCATTCACACCGTCACAGCGCCATCGCTTGGCTCGACTGCGTCTGCGTGGAATTTGTACGTTACGTGCATATGTCTCCAGCGAGAGCCATAGGTTTGGACCTTCAGCATGGGTGGCTTCTTAGCCAGCTCCTCTGACCACATCACGCCCACAAGAACAAATAGCGCCTTTGTCACAATAGGAAGGATCCTCGCTTTTGTCACGGCAACAAGAGTATCAATTTGCTCATGTAGTGTAGTCCGCTGGTAGCCAGTCTCAGCTGTCGTACGTGTCGACGCACGCACACGCACGCACATGCATGCACACACACACTATGGAAAGTAGTCTTGTGTTTTGTCAAGTTTGATAAAAGCCTCATCGTCATCATACATCTGGAATCTGTAGTCCTGCAGCGGTTCTGTGTCACGTTTCAGTAGCATATAGCCAACATGCTATAGCCAACATGCTAGCAGCTGCACACGATGGTGTGCTGTTCTCAAAGTAGGGCATAGCTCCTGCTGTGTGTATTTGTTTACAACAGTATGTACTGATCTCGTCAGTTGACTCAGAGCCTCGGTGGATTAATGATGGCCGATGACTCACTGAAGCCTCAACGTGTATCTGTTGCTATTGTGGCCTAATGCATCAAGGTCATAGCTGGTGTGTGTGTGCGCGTGTGTGTGTGTGTGTGTGCGTGTGTGTTTGTGCATGTGTGTGTTTGTGTGCTAGTGTGTGTTTGTGCTTGTGTGTTTGTGTGTGTGTTTGTGTGCAAGTGTGTGTCTCACACTGAAACTCTCTGCTCAATTCATAAATCAAGAATTGGGGAGTGTCTCCGCTGTGAACTGTCTATTCCTTCCTAATTCATCACGTTATGTTGTTGACACACACAGTAATCGCTTGGGATTACTGCTGTAAGAGAACTATAGGCTAGTATTTACTTTGCTCATGTGTATAGTTGAGGTTTGTCAGCTTAAAAGCATTTGTGAAAATGCGGACATGCAGCCATTTTATATTTGTTATAATACACTATAACTACCTGTCTAATGTTCTGGCATGAATGGGGAGAACAGGGAATGTAAGGTATAGTACACTATCTCTGAAGGGAGCTGACTGAACCATCATATCGCTACATATTCTACAATTATATAGCCTCATTTAATCAAACAAAACTGGTCTAAATAATAAATGTGCAAAACATAAGAGTTTTTATTTGATTTTATTATTCTATAAATACATTTTTTCGTCGACCCACCTATTTTCCACAGTGGCCAAACATATATCTATGATTGGGTAAAATTACCCCCCCAACAGGAAGAAGGTGCCTGGCGCCGATGCCGTCGTTAAGTCCAACCCCTCCAAGCGTCACAGGGACCGGCTGAACGGTGAGCTGGACCGGCTCACCGACCTCCTGCCCTTCTCCGAGGATGTGCGCTCCCGCCTGGACAAGCTGTCCGTGCTGCGCCTTAGCGTTGGATTCCTGCGCGTGAAGAGCTTCTTCAAAGGTGAGCGCCTCGTCCAGCAGCCGCCCGGCAAAGCCAGGCTCACCAACATGCAGAATCGTTAGCTTGCAGGACACACTAGCATAGCATGCAGGACACATTAGCATAACATGCAGGACACATTAGCATGCAGGATACATTAGCATAGCATGCAGGACACATTAGCATTGAGGACACATTAGCATAACATGCAGGACACATTAGCATTGAGGATACATTAGCATGCAGGATACATTAGCATAACATGCAGGACATTAGCATACAGGATACATTAGCATACAGGATACATTAGCGTAGCATGCAGGACACATTGGCATAACATGCAGGACACACTTGCGTAAAAAGCATGAGGTTTGTTCAAATTTGCAAACAAATGCAAACCTTCGCAAGCATTTCCTGAGGAGGTAGTTCTCAGCTAACAAACATGGACGCTGGACAAAGGGTTACAGTTTAAAACGAATAATTTCGAAACCCTGCTAAAATATCCAGCATTGCTGGTCACCAGCATAAGGCATGTTTAGCATGCTGGAACCAGCATGGAATGCTGGGTTGCTGGTACCCCGGCATCCCATGCTGTTTGCTGGTGTACCAGCAATGGAGCAATGCAGGGAAAACACAAAATTTACAAATCATTTTAAGGTTTATCAAAAACGTATATCACCTCAGTTAGAAAAATGTTAACGCACCTCCGGTCAGTTGATTTACACTTACATCTAGTTGGTTTTATGAAAAATTATTAAACAAAGGATGCTTGTCAAGAGTTGCTGAATGTTGGTTAGGTGTAGTTTACATAACCAATATTTATTCATGCTAAATTATGCTCCAGAACACAAGTAATATTATGTCATGTGTAACACAGGGATGATTAATGTGCCATTTTTGTTGTGTGTGGCATTTTATGATTTATGAAACTCTAGTGGGCATGGTGTTGCTTATAGACTAGAAATAGAACAAAGCTTTTTGGAGAAGCCTTAATAAGTAGCCTTGACCTTATTTGTGTTAAGGATAATCTACCACCACCAAGGATAGGTTTATTATAATGTGAAGACCATGTGAATACCAACCTCTTTAAACTGTTGAAGGCTGTAGAGCCTACGGCCGGGCAGTCAGTGACCAACATAATCTAATCTCTCTGCAGCATATGCCCGCTGTTTCTATCCCTGTTGGTTTAACCTGGTTCGCCCTGATGTTGTGAGTGTCTGGGGGCTGTTCAAGTGTAGCCATAACCACAAGGTCAATGTCACATTTGCTCAGCCACATGGAACTCACTGAACTGAACTGAACTGAACTGAACTGATTTGAACTGAACTGAACTGATCTGAACTGAACTGAACTGAACTGAACTGATTTGAACTGAACTGAACTGAACTGAACTGATCTGAACTGAACTGAACTGAACTGAACTGAACTGAACTACTGTAAATAAATATTGTCTTGAGATTTCTAACTAAACATTCAAGACACATGTTTTTTTCTCAGAAAAGCTCTAACGTGTTCTGGCTGCTTGTGTGCAGAGTAGGAGACATTCCCATGGTTTTTAGGGGCAAAAACAAAGACTATTCTGGAATTCTGTTGTCATTCTATAGTCTATTCTTTGATATCTTTCAATGTGTCTGCATTATAACAGCACTGTACTGGTGAAACACAAGTTGTGTCTTCACTGTAGCACTGCTTTGACTGCTGAGTAAGATATGTATAGCACTGGCAGTATAACTCTAGTGTCACAATGTGTTCCACGGGAACGGCTCACCATTGACGTTTGTCAAAAAAACAACAGTCAGCCCATGACTATACAACACACAAGGCTGGACACACACAGCTGGCAGTCTTTAGGCTAAATAACACAACTACCACTTTTAGTAAGGGTTTAGCAGGATCACAGATACATTAAAAGACACTCAATCATTCATTGCAATAAACATACAACAACTAATAGGATCTTTATATTGGTACTCTAACATACTGTAAATACACTTCTACTGTTACTTCTAGTGTTACTGTTACTATCTATAACAGTAACAACAGTTGTCATCAGTGAACAGTTTCATATAGATGAATGGTGCAATCCATTTTACTTGGAAAAACGAATTTGGAACGACCTGCATTGAAAGATGCAATGGATCAAGTCAGAAACTCTAGCAAGATATCTCAAGCCTGAGTTCGCCGATATAAATACACATGACATCACAGCAATGTGGTGGCGTGGGAGCACACAGTTGGCATTAAGACCATCAGAATTCCTACTTTATATAACGCTTGTGACATATTTGCAAGCATGCGGTACTAGTCTATAGTCTATATTTCTTCCATCTCTTTCAGTGTGATAATGTTTTAAATCAGCTGCTCTAGTCTAGTGTTACCATTTATCTTCACTAATGGTGCTGTGGACAAATAGACAAAATTGATGGCTATTTGGCCTCGGTGGAACATGCACACTCACAGCATTTAGAGACTTGCCATGAACATCAGTTTGCTGCAGGTGTCCATGTTTTTCCGTGCAGATGCACTGGGACACATTTAGATTGGAAGGCAGCAATACGAACTCGGAAATATTGACTTCCGACCTGCAATGGATTGCAGCATGTTATATAAGTCCCGCCTCTAACTACACTGAGCAATCACAGCAGGGCGAAGGTTGTTGTTGACTTCATGGAGTGTAGTATTACCTCCTCCATTCAAATTTTAATTGCAATTCTGCATCCTGTTTGCTACCTAAATGTGAGAGGGATTCTTAAGATCTTAAGAGGCAATGTTATTTAAATACTAAATGCACCACCCTAGTTTATGTACTAGAAAGACAAGGCTGGTTTGGAATGCAAAGCATGTTGGAATGTGGTTTTAGGAAAGATCACATCCTCAGCAAGTGCTCCACCCTTTGAGGAAAGACATTTCACACACACTTACACTGTATATGTATGTATGTATGTATGTATGTATGCATGTATGTATGTATGTATGTATGTATATACACATACACATATATACACACATATACACACACATATATACATATATACATATATACACACATATACACACATATACATACATACACATATATATATACACACACATATACATATATATATATAGTGGCAAGAAAAAGTATGTGAACCCCTTGGGATTACGTAGAGTTTTGCATGAATTGGTCATAAAATGTGCTCTGAACTTC
>JAODLL010053726.1:0-18914 GCA_026546735.1 Forbesichthys agassizii
GTGAAGCAGGTCAGACATAACCAATTGTAAAACCAACTGCTCAGAAACAAGGTTTCTATTGCATGACTGACCTCTTGTGGCCGTAAGTGAGAGAAATATATTTCACACATGGTTGCCATATGGCCTTTATAAATCTGTCACAATTGTTAAAAAACAGTGAATACATTGTGTTTGTAAAGTTGATCAGTAGTGCTGATATGCTTGCCAAAAAACTGCAATAGTCAAGTTTAGCATAAGAACCCATGTCGCCCAAACAGAACATACATTTTACCTTGTACTGAAGCCTGTGTCTCCGTCCCTTAAGGTGCATGTCTTTAGCATTTGGGTCATTGAAACTACATTCACAGAGTTTACAGTGGAAGCGGATCACCTTGCCGTCATCATTACGGACCTAAGAAAAGACAGCACATTAAGCCCACTCAGTAGGAACAACTATCGTGGTATGCAATGGGGTTGCAGTGGATCTAACCCAAATGGCCCATAAGCCTTACAGCGTGTGCGAGGAGTATACGAATGTCTACACTGATCATTGGTGGAGTAATAGCACCATCATGAAACACCCACCTCCTCCACATAGTCGTGGCCCACTGGCTGGACATCCCCTTGTCCCCCAGCATGGTCCCCATCATCTTCATCCTCACTCGGAGGGTCAGGTTTGTGGATAATCTGTACTCTGGTCTCCTCTGCCTTGGCTACTGGGGCTGATGCAGGAGTGCTGACTGGCTTGCCGGCTGCAAGGCAAACCCCTTTTGTTTAGAACAGTACCACAACACACTAATCTGTTTTCATGTTGTGATGGCACCAAGAAACATTTTGAAATTAGACTCTGTGTCTCCCACATACTGCATGTTCCAAGGTGGCACGTCTGGAGGCAGCGGTCAGTAACTTACCGACGGCAGCTACCCTGGCAGTGGCTGGCTTCCTGATTGGCGCTGTGATTTTAGCGGAGGCTGCTGGAGCGGCGGGCTTGGGCGCTGCGGCAGGAGTGGCTGACGCCGGTGTTGGCCCCGACGACGAGGCCGCGGGGGTTGATGGCGGAGCAGACGCTGGAGGCTTCCCGGCACCCGAGGTCGTGTAGACGGGAGCAGAGTTCACCAGGACGGGCTCCGTGGAGGGTATGGGCTTGCCCAGCTTGGTGTGGAGCTTCACCACCTTCCCAAAGTGGATAGAGTGACAGACAGACAGACAGTGAGACGTGTGTGTGTCCCTTGCCTGGGGAAGATGGCAGTCCAACATTTGGCAGCAATAACGTCCGGCTTGCTTTCAGCGAGGTATTTTACACGGCTGCCTTCCATCAACGCCTGTGATGTCTGAGCTAGGGAGCGGAGCAGAAAGACTAGAGCCACGGCTGTTCTAACCTTCTGGTGCTTGGCCCCTCGGATGTGGGCTGCGTAGGCGTCCACCCCAGTGCAGGAGACGTCACACAGCTCACAACGCAACTGGGTCTGGGCCCCTCTGGGCCCATTGCTGGCTGCTGTCTGGCCACCAGACTTCAGGGAGGCCTCTTTCTTCTTGTGCTTCTGGCCGTCCAGGTGCTCCCTGTACGTCTGAGATGGGAGATGAGTTAGTGAGACGACGCGTGGTGCAGAGCCTTGCCCTGCAGGACCAGTGGCTGGCTCTAATGGTGCTGTATTGGTTCACATCTACAGCACCAATTTAAGTGTCATGTCACCCATGAGAACACAGGCGAAACATCTGAAAATGCTTTAAACGGCACTCCAGGTGCAAAGAATGTTTTGGAGAAATTACCTAAGTGATGGCTTAAATAAACGTGACAACTATGACAATGCATGGGAAGGTTTCACTGTGAACAGCATGTTAGCGTCATTATGAACTCCTACCTGAGGGCCAGCACAGCTGATCTTGCAAATGTCACAGTAATGCAACTGCGGCTGCTTGGGAGGCCCTTTGGGCTTCTGCAGCTTGTTCTGGTGGAACATGGGCTTCTTGTATGTGTTGATAGCCGGGGCCGTCACCATGTTGCTGCCTGCGTTGGTCCAGGAGGAGTTGGTCAGCTGCTTAAGGGGAGGCGGGGCCGGGGGCTGGGGCTGGGGCTGAGGCTGGGGCAGGGCGGGCGGGGCAGGCTGATAGTAGGAGGGGGCAGATGTGGATGTGTAGCCACTTGAATCATAGCTGGAATAGCTGATGCCTGAGGAGGAGATGGGGGGGGGGGAGAACCAGTTATTAAAGTGGTTCTGTATAAAACAGTCTGGCTACCTTACAGAAAACTACTATGTACAGTAACTGTATAAATGCTCCACTAAAATTATACTCACACTGAGGACTATGCACTTAAGAAAACATTACTCCCGTCTACAAAACACCTGTTGTTAGGGGGAAACCATCTATATTAGAAGCAGTCCTTGGTCGATTTTCCTGTATTAACATTTCTCCACTGCAGACTACACACAAAAGTATATCTGTGCTCTCCTTACATAAAGTACTTTGGTATGTAAAAGTTCATGAGTTTACAGTTATATTCCATCATCATAATAATTATAAAACAAAACAAAAACTAAACTTACTATTTAAGATAGTTTGCAGAATATTTCTTTAAAAAAACAGCAGAGCATACAAAGACAATTGTAGAGGTTATTATCATTTGTCTTAAGCTTTGTCAAACATGAGACTTCTTCAACACCAGGAACATTGAAGTCCTAAATGATACTGAAAATGTACAAACACTGTACATTAACCCTCACACAACAAGACTGAGAAGTTACGTTTCTAAATCAGGGTGACCCACCTCAAACTAAAAATCTGGTGAGATAATACAAATGCAACTGTAGAGAAGATGGGTGCAACATGGAAACATGGTAGCACTCAGATTTCACCTTAATATAGAGCAGGGAAGAGGCATGCAAATCCCATGGAAGGCATATACAAGTCATAGCTTTTAAGATGAGATCAGGTGTTAGTCATGTGACAATGAGCTTTTATTCACCGGGTTAACATGTTGCTTTGTGCACCTGTTCTAGTCACTTAGATTCAGCCAGCCTAGGGATAGAGAAAGAAGTCTCTCCTTTCACACTTCTATTACTATTTCACCTTCAATTTACTACATAGATTATATTTTTAATACATTTGCAAACATTACAAACACTTTTTACTTTGTTATTATGGGGTATTATCTGATCACCTGACCAGAACAATTATGGGGCAATTTTGAGGGACAAATTAATTTAATCTATTTTTTAATAAGGCTGTAACATAACAAAATGTGGAGTAAAGCTCTTTGAATACTTTCTGGTAGCACTGTATAGTAGGGGTGGGTTAAAAACATTTTTAAAAATAAATAGATTATATAATTAATATCGATTTTAATTTTATTGATCTGAAATCGATTAACAAAATCCCAAGATCGATATTTTAAGACAAGATGAAAGATTTGCGTGCTTTCCCCTTTAAAACTGTCGAGCCGGTGCAAAGTCTGTCTGCTTCTCCCTGAGTTGAACATGAGTGGAATAGATTGCATCAGTTTTCAAATTCAAAACACATGAAGGCTTAATGCATTACGCATTTTTAGCATCTGTGTGGACTGCCTACACATTTCTAAAGCTAAGTAATGGCTGGCGATCTGTGTGAGGAAAATTTGATGCGGACTGCCGCGTAGGTTACAGTTTTACTTTGAAGATGAAAACAACGATTCAGACCATATGAGAATGTGCGTATTAATCTATGTATTAATGTGTTGTAGTGCCACCAAAACACTGTAAAGAAATGCAGTCTCTTGTATTAAAATTGAACTTGTATCATAATGTTTACAAAAATAATGCACTATAGCATACAGCCTACAACAGAAATATGGTGCACTAGTAAATAACTTGCCAAATAACATTTTCGTCAGAATGCCAAAAAGCTGCTGGTTGGCATAGTGTGCTAAAACAATCTGACATGGTGAAAGATTTCTAATGTTTTTAGCGTAGCTGGGTCACGTAATTAGCACATTGCTCGAGCCGGGTGTGTTGCCCTCCGGTTGGTGTAGTCCGCGCTCGGATTCTGACTGCCTGCATTTACCATCAATTCTAAATGCTTCGATATAAAACTATATATTCGGTTCCATACCTTGTTAGAATTGCATCCCGTCACACAGCAGCTTTTAATTTACCATATATGTTTCAGATGTTTAATAGACGAAAGTGTCAAGCGGTGTTGTGCCAAATTGTGTATGTATGCCGAAATCCAAATGAAGATTTTATTTTATGGCTCCTGCTCAAATAAATTTTAACTGGAATACAAGGACATTATTAATTAGAATAGGCCACATAGCAGGTAAGATACTGTAGAGTCATAGGATAATTGCTAAATAGATATTTTATTTATTTTATATGGGGCTTATGCCACGTTTGCCAAGCATTATGTTCATGATGCAAAATTGGTATTGTACCTGAAATGTCACTAACTGAATCAACATTGGTCCGAACTAAAATGAAAATCGATTGTAGACCTGTGAATCTGAATGGATTCTGGAAATCAGTGCCGATACCCAGCCCTACTGTATAGTATGGTGATTTTGCCTTTATCAAAGAGCCTTTATGAAGCCCCCCCCATCTTCCCCTTGTCCTCCCTCACCTGAGTAGGAGGTAGCTGAGGGCACGGAGCTGAAAGAGGAGACGGGGGTGTAGGAGGAGATGGGTGTAGGAGGCTGCTGCACACTAGTGGAAGCTGGGTAGATGTTGTAGCTGGCGGACACGGAGCTGGCGGGAGCCAGGGCTTTCAGGGCCGTCACCTGCCTCGGGGGGGGAGGGGGCTGGCTGTAGACCGTGGACGGGACCGGAGCGTAGCTAGTCTTCACACCTACTGATGAAGAAAGGGAGGTGATGAGGTGTGAAAGCACAAGAGGTCTGACTGCAGCACTGCCTCGCGTGGGACTGCCCGTCAGATCTGCAGAGAGAGGCTGCGCTCGAGGTCTGACTGCAGCACTGCCTCGCGTGGGACTGCCCGTCAGATCTGCAGAGAGAGGCTGCGCTCGTAAAGGCTGGGAGGACCAGACACATCCCATCTCTTACCACGTTACAGTGAAAATGGAACCAAATCACCAAGTAGACGTCCTCAGAACAGAGACTGGCTGGAGTGAGCCTCTCACACATTGCTTAGTGGTGAAACACTAGTTACTTGACACACAGCGCTCTATAAGCTGAAACGATTAACAGGAATATGTAATGCTTACTGGTCTGGTAATAGTTCTCTGTGGGTGTCCTCTGGGCTGGGGCTATAGTCGTCTGGTAGTACTGTGGTTTATTCTCATAGCTGGTCACTGCTGGCGGATGCCCGTAAGCGTAGCTGTCCTGTTAACATAGATATATATACACAAGGTGTTGATAGGCACACAATTATACACTGTGCAATTATGACAAAATGCAGCGTTTAAAATCAAAGTCAACAACAATTTGTTAAAAAGGTGGAGTCAGGGATGCTGGAGAAAGATTGTCCTTATTTCAACAAGAGCAAAAACACCTTTTCCTTCACTTCCATAGCATGCTCCCTCAGAAGCTCCGCCCACACATTGGAAATATATTTCCAAGGCTAGGATATTGTTGTGTTGTGCGGTCTGCACCACCTTTCCTTTTTTTTGTATTAGCTTAATTTAAATTTATTTTTTGAGGGACAATAAACATTGTTACAGGGCACATGTACACAGATCACAATAACATGGAACAGATGTGTTGCGTGCAGGGTATATAGCCATGGCTGATTTGCGACCCCTAACTCTGGTTGGACCTTTACAACTTTTGTCAAGTCAATAAAAATCATCAATAACAGTAGACATAGCAATAGAATTGCTTATTGATTCTTTAAACATTATTTTTACTCAATTTGTACAAAATATATTAACCACAATCTTTTGTGGTGCTAAAATGCTTGTTACTAGATTTAGCGGAAGTGTACATACATAAGTGTTATGTTCTGCAGCGGCGCCCCACATTAGCATTGCTATGACTGCTTTCCACAAATTGCAATACATCGCCTTGCTTACATATACACATACATACATATATATATAGTGATACTGTAAGCAAGGCGATGTATTGCAATTTATATTCTTGCCAATACAACTTACCTAATTACATGTGTGTCTATTACCATGTGTGTTGCCATCTGTTTGTCACCTACGCATGTCAGGTCAGCTTACAATCACTGACTCTACCTTTAAATAACCACAATGTATGTTTGCTGCGAATGACACATCAAAACAAACCGGGGGTAAGTGAAGAGAAGACTGACCGTTTCGGAGTATACCTGGTACGTCTGTGGGGTGGTAGTGGGCTGGGGTGGAGCAGGGGGCTCGGGCGGCCTGTAGCCATAGTCTGGGGGTGCCTGGTGGCTCTGGTAGGCCGCATACGGGGCCGTGACCACAGGCCGCGCTGCCTGCACCGGCGCTGGCGAGTAGGACGCTGTCACGGCGTGAGCCACGGCTGGGGCCTGCTGGACGGTGTAGCTGGCGGTGGACGGGTGAGAGTACGCCGTGGGAGGCTGGCTGCTAGTGGGAGGAGAGAGAGAGGGAGGGAGGTGATGGGGAAGGGGGTGGGGGGGAGCCAGCAGGTGAAATCTTTAGACAGTTTCATCGAGTTATTTTGAAATGTCACTGTGCTCACTAGGGTTCAGCCATTCATATGCCGTAAACGCCCTCACCCCAGATTAAAACCACTACTTACGTCTCAGTGGCCGGACATTACACAACAACGCCCCTGTGAGATCTACGTTTCTAAAAGACAACCATGTCGAATAGTGTGGCCCTAACGTCATGAACATCGGACATGATCTTTGTGTAACAGCAGCATTAGACAGTCAAGGCAAGTATAGAACTACGTAAAATAAATTATTGGTCCTAGGAAGCAGATTTTTTTCCCAATGAAATTGGTATGTTTGTTATGTTGTTGACCCAGGTACAAATCTCAACAATGTATAACGTAACTAAGCACAGTGCAGCACTTTTCAAAGCTCGCTTTGAAAGCCCCCCCCCATCTTTGTTCCAACACTTTTGGAAGATGATATCGTGTTTGGCAGTTGTTTAAAAGGAGCAATACGAGATAATTTTTCAGCAGTTAGAGAAGCATCTAACAAGGACAGGACTGATCGTCCGACCGACCTTGAAAACTCCCAACCCCGCTGCCTGCAGTTTTCATATTGCTTTCAAACAAAGCAGTGAGTTAAAGATGAGCAAATCAGGGTAACTTTAGGTTTTGAAGAGCTAACAGTGGAACAAAAGGTCTGATTATCCCTTAAACTTAATGGCGTATTGTAGTGTGTTGTGACACCGCCATGCACAGCCCAAATAAACTTTTATTGAACTCAATCAGATTTTTTTTTTTTTTTTAAAGGGAAAAAAGATCTGCTCAGCATGGAGCAAGGGAGCGTCTTCATATAGACCTTGATAAGCAAAAATCTAATGCATAGGTTACACACCATGGTGATGGTGTGTAACCCCCCCCCCCCCCCCCCTCCCCCCCCTCCTCCTCCCCAAATCCCATCAATGCTTAGCCGCTTTCCATTCAAACCTCATGGAATGGCTCCATTAGGTTCAGCATTTACCATCCATGTGAGATGCCCACATTGTGGTACATATGTAAACATGTAATCAACTGCAGTGCTAGGACACATTCGCCCTGACCATCAATAATTGTATGTAACTTGTACCACATTGTGAGTGGTGTGTTTTTCCCTCATTGGACCACTGTCGCTAGGTATTTTTCAAGCCCAGAGATGGTCAGACGATATCATTTTCATCTGACCAGAACAATTTGTCCCTTGACAAAATTGCTCAGGTTTGTAAGCCTTCCCATTTCTCCCACATTTAACTACTATGAGATCACCTACCATCTTATATCCCATACATTGAAATGCACCATTGTTTAGAGATAATGTAATTCACTTCATATGCAAGTGTATATTATTTTTGACTCACTTTAGCCTGCTTATATTTTCGTCAACCAAAAACAATGCTTTTCATATTTCAAATCTTGCTTACTTGCTTACTTGTTTGTCTACCTCTGGCAAATTATACATTTGACATTCCCTTTGTGATATTGTTTTGACTGTTCTATATAGCCAGAGGCTACATTATATTCATGTATGCTTAGGCTTACTAGTTCAGTTTACTAAATCAGTATAATCAATGTATTTTTAAAAGTAGTTTCTATAACCATTTGACATAACTTGTGTTTTTGAACAATCAAGGTAAGATACAACAATGCGCCAATATATATTCATACTTAGGTCTCAGCAGGCATACAGGAAGAAGTACATATATCTAATAACCACCAGTCAACAACAGTAATAACTAGGACCACCAACAGTAGCCTACAGTAAACTACAGGATACCAACAGCGTCTAGCATGGGGAGTGGGATATGCAGACTGGTGTGTCCTACTTACTGAGTAACCCCAATAGCTAGTAGCTACAGAGCACAGCCAAATGGACGACCTTGTGAATTGAATGTAAGGTAGCCAAGTCAGTAACAATGTTTGGAATGCAGTTGTCGTGAACACTCTTTCAGAACTTTTTCCAGGAATAAATTAGTTTCTTCGGTCAACAAACGAAACGCATATAAACGACATCGATTAGATTAAAAGTTATTATAAATGTTTTCCCCTAAAGACTGTTGTACGATTACAGGTATTGTAATCATTATGTGATTTTTACTCATGAATATTCAATAAATTCCAATCGACTACGGTGAGATGTTCAACTGCGTTTCAGGCTAGACGTCATAAGAAATTTAGCACAATACACGAAAAACACATACAGTACCTGTACGTAATAGTGCAAGTCAGTCAGACTCGGCATGTTTAACTGGCCACTGGTACATTAATCTGCCATTGTCACATTAAGACTTTCTATGGTAGTTGTGCTGTGTTATTTAAGTAGCCTACTAGAGGTCTTGCTGTAAACTGGCCATTTCAGCCCCCAGTACCGGTACCGTACCGTACTAGTACCGTACAGGCCTCCTTCAATGTTGCCAAAACCCTAATTCATAGTAGAAGTCGATTTAAATGTGCGAATTTTAAATAAATGCTGCATTCATGCCTACAATAACTCGATCAGCGCTGGTATTTAAATAATGGTAGCCACTTTACAATAAAATCTGAACGTTTGGGTTGTCAATTCATTACAAGTGCTGTCCTGCGAAACTAGCTACTTAGCTAGCCGATCAAGCTAACAAACTAGCTTTTTGGTGCACGGCCACGCAGCGGAATTGCTCTAGAAAAACAAGAGACACGCAACTGACATCCATTGTATGAGGACGGCGACGGCGCATATGTACTGGAAAGCATCGGACACAATATATGCACAATATTTACCTGTATTGTGGACCGGCACCATGTGTGAAACCATAATAATTGCTCGCAGCCATCTTTGCATTCTAGTTCACTACAGTGCAGACAGACAGCGTCCGCTCGGCGTCACGTGTGTATGCTGGGTTTGCATAGCCTACTGAAGGATATTTAAATATATGTGTTCCGATAACATAAATTATAATATCCTAAAGAGTACAATAGGCTATTATATTTTTGACATCGATAAAAATGAGTAAGTAATTTGTTCATTACCATACTCAAACTTGATATTTTTGTTTCCATGTGGTTTTCATGTTCTCAGATAGTTTATGATTCCGTCTACTGTTACAAATATTAAAATGTTGTCTAACGGTAACAAAGGGGTTAGTTGGCGTTGGCATCTAAAAGCAAAAGCATTGCCCCTGGGCTAGGCAAGTGAACATAAACAGCCCCAACATGTCCAGCTGGCGAAGCAGGCCTGACACCACAGAGAAAAGCTCGCTGTGCAGCTGGGCTGGATAGAATCAGAGCACGGCAAGTGTGGGAGGAGCGTATCGTGCGGCCAGGCCAGAGGAAAGTGATGTGATTGGTGGGCTGGGGCTGAAATTAAAGCTTGAATAAATAATTGCTCGTGCGTGTGCGCGGGCGCGCGCGATTTAGGCTAGAGACAGAGGCTGTTTTATCGGGATGTAGAGGAGGAAAGGGAAGATACTGTTGCCAGGGAACAGTGACCACTAAGAAAACCATTGGCTAGAGAGTAAGATTATCAGATGGAGTGAAGGCAAAGCCCTTTTTCACTGGATCCTAAAGGGATAAACAGCTGGAATCATCAAGAGGGAATCTCATGACCTGCCTATTAAAATTATTTATTTAACGGACTGTGTAAGGATTAAAATAACGTGGGAGCACAGTGAACAGTTTTAAAGCATTGTTGGGTAGAGGGGATTTGGAGAGAGATTGTGTGGGTGAAGGGAGAGCGAGACCCCGGATGCCAATATAGATGTATTCTAATTCATGGTATTTTGCTTCTTGAACTCCAAACCAGAAGCAAGGCAGCCCGTCGGCATTTTCACGTGCATGTTTGGCTTGCTCATTCCCTAACAAAGGTGGGAAAAGGCAAAAGAGAGGAGGGGAAGACCAGCACAGAGGTGCCCCCTGTGTTGAAGCACCTGCTGCTGGTGGGTGGCTGACATTGAAGACACTGTATGAGTGTGTCTGTGTCTGTGTGTGTCTGTGTGTGTCTGGACAAGAGTAATGGATTCAGTTTGACTCATGCATCACTTGTGGTGTGAAAGATTATAACTGCCATGCCTGAAAGGTTTGCTGTGACCAAGGAAGACAAGCAGGCATAGCTCCTAATGCTCATGTGAGTATGTATGTCAATGATGACACTTTGTATAGCTTATGATAATGTTATATATGTAAGCACCATTCTGGAGATATGACCTTGTTGCATTACACGTTCATTTATGGCTTCCATTTAGTGTACGGCATGGACTGGCGAAGCCATTTTATTCTCTAGGATGTTTGTTACACATTGTATTTTACTGTATTTTATTACTGTATTTAAGATGTGATTGAATAATTGATATTAGAGATTCAGTATATTATTGTTTTTTATATTATTTTTATTGTTATTGGCATTAGGATTATTTGGTCTGTGCAATGTTTTTCTTTGCATTATCTCTATGAGGTCAACACACACCTCTGAGTAACTGTCTATATTTCAGAATCCTCAGATACTGAATTATCTGCTTTTGCTAATAGAAATGTGGCTCGGTTTACATCATATCGTGCAGAGCACATAGAGCTGGATAATCTGATACAGTAGTGAGGGAGGCTGTCCCCCAGCCGAAAGCCCCCTATCCTGCAAACACCGCCACCATGCTCCATGCACACAACTTCAATGCGGAACCTGCACCCATATCACAGGACGAAAAAGGGCATTTTTTAAGGGGATTAATAAATGTAATGAATGTATCTATTCATCGAATCACAATGATGCAGATGCACCTTATACCAAAGAGACACATTTACTGGGATAGGCATGGTACATTTGACCTATTTAAATTATATTGGACTCCTGTGGGCTTCCTAATCTGTTATTTATAGTTTTACTTAAAGGTAGAGTCAGTAATTGTAAGATAATATTCTTTCTGTCAATTTCAGTGAATATCTACTGTATGCTCATGGGCCGATAGCTGACGCTAGCATTCTGTGTGTGCGCTATATGTGTTTAGAAACAGTTTCTACACAGCTCGACACTGCAAATGGGAACACAGCACCACACAACATGGGGGGAGCTTCTGAAGAAGCACCCATTGAAGGGGGATGTGTTTTAATGTTTTGATCAAGTTCAAATATTAATAAGCTTTCTCCATAATGACTGACTCTACTTTTACTTTTAAAATCTCTTCAAGGGCATAAAAATAGTTATTGCCATTTTTTTCCATTGTAATGTTTTACATTTTATGGGCAACTATATCAATTTAAAACTCTTATAATGATGTGTATCTAAATGTTTGAACACTCTGATGGGTTTTGGAATTACCAGAACTATTAGTGATTTGTACTGTACAGTATATGCAGTAGTCAGGCCTATTTCCTTATCAAAGGATCAAAGCTGTTGTTCCTTTAACAATGCATATGAAGAACCCAAACCCACAGTGTTAAATCTTGATGAGGAATGATTTGCCTCAAATGCAGTTCATTCATTGTCTTACTGAATTCCACACTGAATATCAGTTCACTTTAGAGAAGCGTAGTTTGGCCAGTGAGAAGGGACCTGCCACGTGCTTACCACGTGCAAGAGGCACACAGACTGGAGTAGGGGTATCAAAACCATGTGGCCTAGATTCATAATAACCTAAATTGTAAAGGTTCAATCTTATAATCTTGATCTTTATGTGGTGCAAATTGTTGTCTTGGCTAGTTAGCATACATTTGCATGTGATCTAATGTTGTCTTCAGGCCCGGGCTCTGCCTATAGGCAGGGATGGGCACCACAGAGGCAACGCTACGTATGGATAGCATGGATGTGAAAGACGAATGGCAGGATGACGACTTCCCTAAGTGAGTCTTTTACTTTGACCATTCCATTCTTACAGTGTATAATGTTCACTATAACATGATTGCATTTTGGTAACAAACATTAATAAGCCAGTGTTGTTCCCATAAGATTCAGATTAGAGATAATGTTGCTTATGAATTATTGGGAAATAGGCTGTACCGTATACCAACAAATATAAAATAAGAACATTATGTTATAAGAATTTGGGTTAAATCAACCAAAGTGTGTACTTTGGATGGAATCACACATTGAAGACAATGGAGGAGAAGAGATGCTTATGATGAAAAAATGGTATAAATAAAAACAACAAGCAGAGAACGATTTGACAGTGAAAGTATTGGGCTTGCTATCCTCCCCTCCATCCTCCAGCCCCCGGGCACACTAATCCCCCCTCCTTCTCGGTGGAATATTGAGGCAGGGAGCCAGTGAGCAGGTGCAGCTCTAATGGTCTCCGTTGCGTCATGTGACGCCACAGCAGATGCGAGTCAATAACATAGCATCACCAGGAAAATGGAGGCAGGTTTGTGTTAGGAGAGGAGAGGACAGGAGGCAGGTTAAATCAGCTGCGTACGGATCATTAGACAAGCCTGGGAGATGCTCTGCCTGACACTGACTGTTACTGACTGAGGAAGGGGACCAACACAGCAGGCACTGGATATATAGCAGTGAGAATTCAGTGTGTTCGATTTGTCTGCAAGCTACACCAGTGCCCTCCTCTCTCCGTGAGGTAAGCAACATCCGCGACTGTGATGCTTTCGTATTTGAGCCTGGCCTCTCATCGTGAACATTTAACGCCATATACAGGACAAAAAGAGATTATCGTGCTATTTTGTTTGATGGCTAATGCTTTTCCTGTTACAGTGTTATGCAAATGGTTTACTCCTAACAAAGAAAGCCTCAGAATAATAACAGGAAAGGTCCCAAAGGAATAGTGCTATGTCGTTCATCAAACCTTTGTTGTGTCAGTGCTGTTACCACAGCCAGTGTTGTTGATTAAAGAGGGACAGTCACACATGGCCTTTCTGCAGATAGAGGAATGAAGGGTTGGCTTACATTGGAATACATAGTGTTATGGTACACTGAAACCATGTCTCTCTTAATAATTTCACAATTTCATACAGTAGGTTTGTATTTTTTATTTTATTTCTATGATTATCAACAAAATTGATACAACAGAAAAACAATAACATGCTATAATTATTATTATTAGGCCTATAACACAATTTACTGCAGTATGCCAGCTACAGTTATTACTGCTAAATAATGTTTTATGTTTACTCTAGTACCATGCTAAATGCTTTGTCTCCTTCAGACCACTGCCAGAGTACGGCGATATGGAGTCGTCCTGTGGCCTCACTGATAACAGATCCTGTACGTACAGTAAGACAGTCAGAATATGGGTCAATAACAGTAGCACTACCACCATTGATGAAAAGATCCTCAGATTTAGTGATGCATAGTATGTTGTGTAGTGTGAGAATATGAACAGCTTGTGACTTACTATGATTCACTGTTTGCCAATGGATATGTGATACCAATATAGAATGTCATAATTTCACACTGAGTCAAGTACTGCTATCAGATGTTGTCACCTACAACTGTTGACATGACTGCTGTCCTCCCTGACCCCAGCTCCTCCCAACTCCCTGAATGTGAGCCTAAATGAGGGAGGTTGCGGTGGGTCTTCTACCCACCATAAGCGGCGGACCCTCATTGCCCCAGACATGAACCTGTCACTGGACCAAAGCGAGGGTTCTTTGTTGTCAGACGACTTCCTGGACACACCCAATGATCTGGATATAAATGTTGATGACATCGATACGCCGGACGAGACAGACTCTCTGGAGTTCATCACCAATGGCAACGACCTTGAGTGGGAAGGTAAGCAAAACATTTATCTCTTTATATATGACATTTAATAGATTGTTATGCAATTTCTAATTATATCTATTAAAATTGTGAGTTATCGCCAAAAGTGAGGAACACTTTTGAGAGTGGCACCTCTCAAAACTGCTCAGATTTCCATTCAAATCTATAAATGCATTTCTTCTTAGATCTCCTTAGATTTCCTTGAAATTGGAAGCAAAAAACTTTCTGCTAGGTATTATGCATGTATTTTAAACATCTTTGAAACATTGTGCCATAAATGCTTGATGTAGTTCTTACATACAGTAATATATACTATACCTTTATCTACACATTTAAATATATGTCCTAAATATCTCTCTGTATCTTCCCAGATGACACGCCAGTGGCCTCCGCCAAAGCTGCCCCAGCGGAAGGTTCTGGAGAGGCAGGGGAGGAGGGCACGGGTGGCAACGGACGCCTCTGGAGGACAGTGATCATCGGAGAACAGGAGCACCGTATTGACATGCAGGTCATCAGGCCATACCTCCGCGTTATCACACACGGAGGTTGGTGGCACAATATGTACATTCACAAAGGATGCTGTTCAGGGCCGTCTCAGCAGGTGAAAGGCTTACCCAGAAACATGATAGGCATTTTTTTATTATAGCATTAAAGGTATAGTCAGCTAAACACTTATTGTCAAATTCAGTGAATATCTACGCATGGTCTGCTGGCTGCCGGTATTGTGTGAGTTAAAAAAAACATTCAGGGCCCTATTTTAAGCGCATGGTCTAAAGCGCAAGGCGCAAAATGGATTTCGGGCGTGTCCAAATCCACATTTTCTATTTTACTGGCAGATACAGTAAATAGTCTGTGCGCCGGGCGCATAGTTGAAAAAGGTTGAACATCCATCCATCCATCGTCATTTGCTTATTCGGAGTCGGATCGCGGGGGCAGCAGCTTCAGCTGGGGACCCCAAACCTCCCTTTCCCGAGCCTGGAACACCTCCCAAGGGAGGCGCCCAGGGGGCATCCTTACCAGATGCCCGTACCACCTCAACTGGCTCCTTTCGACGCAAAGGAGTATCGGCTCTACTCCTGGAGCAGACCATCTATTCCAGGGGCAATAGTGAGATTAGTGTGTAGGTTACACACTAATGATATTTCACTTTATACTCTATAAATGTTTTATCCTTTGCATATTTGTGCACTCCTGCACGTTCCTGTATGTGTAACAAGCATGTACACACGTTGTACACAAGTTGTCCACCTGCCACATGTTATACTATATTGTAAATGCGCCTTGCATTGACTTTAGACCAGATTTTTGCTTGTCAATGACTCAATGACTTTCCGCTGTCTCAAGATAGCAAAGCGTCAGCAATGCACTAGACCACACCTCATATTTAGACCAACACACCCACAGGCGCTCAAATATGCGCAAGTGCTATTTGAACAACGTGGGCGCTGGACAGGAAAATGACATGCGTCGGTCGGAAACTAGCAAAGACGCTTGCTTTCCCGCTTTGCACCGCATTGCACCGGCTGTAAGATAGGACCCTCAGTGTTTCTAGACAGCCATGGCTCTGTAGATGGGAACATAAACGCACCACACAATAATATCCTAGCCTTCGCAATGCGTTTCCAATGTGTGAGGCGGAGCTTCTGAAAAAGCACCCTATGGCACCAAAGAGAGTGTTGTTTTGATTGAATTTATATCAACAAGCTCTCTCCAGAATGACTTTAAATATATTTTTTAAAGTTTTAGGGAAGATAAATACCCAATGTGGTTTGTGACATTTAATTACCTGTACTGGCCAGTGGTAGTAGTAATTAGTCAATTATTAATTACACCTATCTACCCTCCCTGGTCAGGTTACTATGGCGAGGGCTTAAATGCCATCATCGTGTTCTCTGCGTGTTACCTGCCGGACAGCAGCTGTGCAGACTACCACTACATCATGGAGAACCTCTTCTTGTGCGTAGGTTGTTATGAACACTAGAATGGCCATGAGAGAAGCAAAACCTTTCTGTTAATTCTTGGCCGTTGTATTCAATTAAGTAATACTGTACTATATACTAGTATACTGCACTAGCATTCAAAGGTTAATAAACCATAGCCGTCATTTCAACACTGAGATCTTTAAAGAATGTGTGATCCTTGAAGTGTCTATTCATAATTAAATAATAACATGTTTAAGAAAGAAATGTATGATAACAGATTGAAAGTAGCAAACATGTTCAATATAATGTTGCCACCAGTATTGTGTTCAAGTCCTGATTTCATTCCTATGTACGATAGCAAATGTAAAGAGTTAATAACCTATCCTGCACTGAGGCCCATATCCCTGCTCCTGCAGATATGTGGTAAGCAGCCTGGAAATGCTAGTTGCTGAGGATTATCTCATCATTTATATGAATGGAGCCACCCCACGGAGTAAGATGCCTGGTATTAGCTGGCTCAAGAAGTGCTACCAGATGATTGACAGGAGGTAGGGTGTGTGTTAATGTTAGAGACTGACTATGTCAGTCTTATAGACACATGCATGAATATATAAAATACTGTATATACTGTATACATTTTATAGTGATAAGAACCTACAAGTGCAAATTAGATGCAAAGCTTTTCAAATATATATATATAATCTCTCTCATCTGAAACACCAATTGCTACCTAGGAATTATTTTTTTTGTAAACATTGACCACATGCTATATGACTTGTAACTGTCTGTTATGTGCTCTTGCAGGTTAAGGAAGAACTTAAAGTCTCTTATCATCGCTCATCCTACTTGGTTCATACGCACTGTTCTGGCCATATCCAGACCCTTCATCAGGTGATATGTTTATGCTTTACCTATATCAGTAAAATCCATATTTAGTTTGACATTGTTGGAATGCTGATGTCATTATCATGTGGTCCTCTACAGTGTGAAGTTTATGAATAAGATCCAGTACGTCCACAGTCTTGATGAACTGGCTGCTATTGTGCCAATGGAACATGTGCAGGTCCCTGAATGTGTGGCACAGTAAGTACCACTAGATGGGGCACATTAACTATATTTAATTCCCAACATACTATATACATTTTCTTTAACCACTTTTAACCATTTTTCCTAACTTTTTTCATAACACTTTTACAATTGCTTGGATATAATACACATACACCTAAGGTCATATTTTCATTGAACTAAGATCACCCGTTGACTCAACGTAGCATCAAAGTATTAACATTTCAAAATGCAATTGAAGTATTGCATTTGAGATGACATTTCATTACAATGATCTATCTATCAATTTATACAATTTCTCAAAATCATAAGTAACTGTTGCATTACTCTTATAGTAATGCATAGTATTATAGAGACTAACAAACAATATTCCAGGATTTAGATCATGAAAGCTTCATGATATAGATACCTATTGACATCAATAGCAGTGTAACATTAACCAACTGGAGTACATTCTATGGATGTAATATTTCATCATTATTTACAGTTTCATACACTCTGCATGTATGCAGGCCCTTGATTACTGTATTGATTTGACATTGTGTAGTATACAGTATATTGCAATGAGTGGTATCCACCTACAACACACAGTGAGTGGTACTGTGACATGGAGCTGGCAGATGATTTAGTTACTGTAACAACAGAGGTCAAGCAGTAGAAAGTAAAGATGATATGGTGGTCAAAGGAATTGACCCTTCGGAAAGGTGGTTGTGGGCCTTGTCATATAAGGAAGCAAACATATATTGTAATGTGGCAGAATCTGTAGCCATATCCACAAGACATATAGTTCAGTAATCGATACTGTGTTGTGCTTCTTACAGTAAGTCAGGTGGGGAACACGCAGATGATGTTTACTGCTGTAGTTTCTTTTCTTTTTATTTGTAGGATATTATTTTGCCTTGACTGAAAGAAACCTATGTTGTGATTTATTATATTTCATAAACAGATTTCAGATTTATTCAATGATTCCAATGTCTCTGTTTACAGTATAGAATGTCCTTTACTAGTCATTTTACAGTGATGTATTTATGTGTAGTACTATAATAAAACCTGTATTATATATTTTGTACTATAATATGTTATTATGGTTGAACAGCTACACAATGAGCATAGTGGCACATTGTGTGTTTGTGATCCAAATTAATGCTCCTATGATATTTCACAATACATTTGTAATTTGAACCAATGATCCTGAAATTCTTTCAAAGATGAGATTGCACGATGCAATGTTTTGAACATAGGACAGACTGTGTTACAAGTGGTTACCGTTTTAAGGTTTGTATTTAAAAATGGTGAAAAATTACACCAAGGTTCTGAATGTTGGAGCAAAGTGGTTAAAAAAACTGTATTGATTTTCATTTGTTGTGTTACTTTTAAAGATTTGATGAAGAGAGGATCAAAGTCCGGAAAGAAAGGTAAATTCATTTTACAGTATTTTGGTTACATTTGCATTATACAATAATTTCCATGTAGCCTAAACCTTCCAACATGTTGTGTGTGTCTGTGTGTGTGTGTGTGTGTGTGTGTGTGTGCGTGTGTGTGTGTATGTGCGTATGCGTGCGTGCGTTCGTGCGTGTGTGCGTGTGTGTGTGTGCGTGTGTGCGTGCGTGTGTGCGTGCGTGTGTGTGTGCGTGTGTGTGTGTGTGGGTGAGTGCGTGGGTGTGTGCGTGTGGGTGTGGGTGGGGGTGTGTGTGTGTGGGTGGGTGGGGG
>JAODLL010053737.1:2263-24919 GCA_026546735.1 Forbesichthys agassizii
CTGTACACTGTATATATGTACATATATGTATGTACTGTACATAAGTACATATATGTGTGTACTGTATATAAGTACATGCGTGTGTTGCACTGACTTGCGCTGCTTCTTTTCCAGGTCATGGTTGCGGCTCTGCTGACCCTCCAGGTGCAGTCGGGTGTCTTGCAGCTCGCTGGTCAGACGCTGACACTTCTTCTTCAGCTGCTGGCAGGCGCGCTGGGACTCGTCGCTGTCCGCCTGAAGGTCGCTGATCTACGGGGCCACACAGAGGACAAACCGGACGTGCTGATGACCAGGAATGACTGCAATGATAATCTCTTGGGCGGCTAGTATATTTCACTAATAATGTCTATCACCAATCACAACCAGTTTTTACTTTGAAAGCATTATAGCTAAAAGCCATTGCAGCTATGATGTGCTCGATGCTGCACTGTACATATAGGCAAACCGGAATAGCAAAATGTAGGCGTGCGTGTGACCGTGATTCATGCGCATGCATGTCCAGGCCTCGCACGGAAAGTTCGCACAGGGCCTCGCACCCCCCCACACGATGGCACTGTGTGTGTGTACGCATGCGTGCCTTACCCGTCTCTCCAGCTGCCGTTTGTTCTGCTGCTCCACCTCCAACTTGTCGTCAAATTCCTGCTGGAGCCTCTTCTTGGTGAACTCGATGTCGCGGATGGCGCGCTCGTACTTCAGCCGCCACTCGCCTCCTGCAGCAGACACGACAGCGCCGTCAGAAAGCAGGCATGCTGCTCTGCGGGTCACCGAGTGGGAGGCGAAGATCGCATAGCGGACAATTTAATGAAGGAACATTAATGAAAGGCTTCCGCACTTTACTATCGTGTTGTTCCACATATTGGTCGTGAGCAAAGTTGGGTCAAAAAAGTCTGCATGTTCCTGATTGGATGACATCCTATTTAGTCACGTGCACACCATAGTTTCTGGAGCGCTCTGCTCAGAAATATTTGGTTTGCACGCACAAATACACACACACACACACACACACACAGGTATAGCATTAGCTAAAATACAGTTATGTGGTGTTTGGTGGGTCTCTAATAGATTAGTTCTCTCTAGGTGGGCCTTGGCACTAAAAGGTTTGGGAACCCCTGCGTTACAGCACTAGCAGAGCCATGTAGAAGAGACAGTTGCATCAACGCCGTTCACTCTGAAGTTTCTTCGGATTGAGGAACTTCAAAACTATTCCCGGAAATTAGCTGCATATACTAGAAGTACCCTATAAATGATATTGTAAATGTAAATCGATGCATTTATCGATTCATCGATGTATTTTTGCACCTCTCTTCTACATGGCTAAATGTGCATGCCCATCTGTGTACCTCTGGTCATGACACATGACGCATGGTACGGGCACAGATAGGTTCTCAAATGGAGCTAAACACTTCTCTGTATGGAGGATATAGTTTTAGTATTAAAATTCAGTTTTATGATGTGGCGTTAGCATACACATCTTGTATGCTAGCAACTGGCACTAGGCTAACGAGAAGATCCACTGGAAAATACAAAGACAAATGAAAGAGTTTTGGGGATTTTAATGAATACACGTCTCATAAAACACTATATTCAGTTCCCAGGCAATTTAACATCCATCATGTGCAATCCGAAAATGCTTTTGGCTCAACACGCCACAATTGGTCGTTTCATCTTTACCAACTAAAGCCCTGTCTACTGCCTACGTATGTACCAACAAAATGCTGATAGGAAAATCAATTTTGAATTCACAAGCCTGAATGGGATACAATGCAGCCTGCCAGGGCACATGGAACTGCAATCGAAGCTCATTCTTCCACCACAGACATCCTGGCTTGTATAATCCATTTCTAATATATTCCTTCAAAGGGTTTATTTATTTATTTATTATTTTGCCTTTTGAAACCTCACTGCAAAGGAACTGCCCCCACAGCTTCAACCTTTCGACTGGAACAAAGTAGTTGGCCACTTACTTCAGTTTGGAACATCAAAAGATGACTCTTAAGCCCACCCCGCCTCGGGGTCTGTGAAAAACGCACCCCGATTCTACAGTCTATTAAATGTCCCTTGATTCCATTGACCAGAAATACTATGGAGAACGGCTTATACTTGTAATGATAAAATCTACCATTTTTATTCTCCTCAACTGCAGAGTCCAGGTGCTGATTTGCTAGTATCCATGGCAACAGGGCTCCTAAGAGTTTATGCTCGCGCACAGGTGAGAGTGTGTTTTAGTGTGTGTTTATAGGGATGGGGAAACACACAGCTCAGCTCTTTTGGCTGGTTAGAAGGGAAGCAGGCTTGACCGACGTCTCCCTGGCACGCCTGTGGCGGGCTTGTTTCACCTTTTAAAGGGTGGAGCTACGAACAACAACCTTTTTATTTTGATTGGTTCATAAAAAGATGACATCCAGTTTGCTATGTCAGGAAGTTAGCAGAACATCTGCAGGCACTAGAGGTGGGTGTGTCCGCCCCCTTTAAACGGGCATATTATACATACATACACACACACAGAGTATGCATATATATATATATATATACACACACATACTGCATGTATGTGAATGGATACAAGCATGGGCGTGTCCAACCTGTATCGTCGTCGTCGTCCATCTCCCCGTTGATCTCGGAGGCCTGCATGAGCCTAGCCTCCATCACCTCCATCTCCATGGACTCCATCTGCTTCTTCACGCTGTCAAACTTAGCCTGGTGTCAGCAGGGACAGAGGCACACAGTGGCTATTGTTGTTATTGTTGGCAGCAGGAACACTATTGCAAATCTCTTAGTTACACCAACATTGATCACGTGAAACAATCTGTTTTTTCTGCCTGAACCACAAGGAAATCCCACAGGGAAATCCCCGTCCTGTCATGTGCTAAGCTGTAGTCTTAATAATGCTCAAGCAAGGCATTTAAAAAACATTTCTTTCCAGCAAAACTCATAATAACACCAGGATTGTTAAAGGGAGACAGTATGTGTATGTACAGAACGCTGGTTTAAAGATCCCCTATTCCAAAGCACTCTGGCATATGGGTTTGCATCCACAAGTTGTTGGCTGCGTTGACGGACAGACTGACAATTGCATTTTTGGAAAGGTGCCCGTCAGAAAGTTACGGCATACCTTCAATGCAGGAACATAAATTGGCCTTAACACACATTCAAGCACCATGGAATTCTACAAGCATGGCAATTTGTAGCAGCCCCTTGCCATCAGCAAGCACGCTGCCCTCAGAGCATTTGGGATAAATCTATCCCAACCGCTTAGAGTGCAGTGCTCCAAGCCCTGCCTCACACACAAGAACCAAATCAACCTAGCCAAAACTGTCAAATGCTACACTAAAAGCCAGTCACTATGTGTGTGTGTGTACACTACACAAAGCCATACAGGCCTGATGTAAATGTATAAATATGAACACGCACACAGTGAATAGTAAATATTGTGTGGGATTGCAGCTGTTTTTCCAGGATGGACAACTGAACAAATAATATAAAAGAATTGATGGTACTACAAAGATACTGTATCTGGCAACAGCCTCAGAATATTGACTGAGAAATATATAGCAAGTATAGTACATTCACAAAGAGAACAGTTTGAAGCACATTAATAGCTACGGCAGCATAAAGGATTTAATTATTCTGTAATTAATGTCAAAATGCCGCAAGATTATAATAGGGATTTCATTTCATATAAATGCAATGTGAAATTTCACATTCAGAAATATGAATTGAACTTTTAACAAAAGTGCTGTTCATTAATTACATATGCTTGTATGACAGAGCTTGTTCTGCCAGAGTTCAATAATTATATTCAATAACACATTATTCAATTAATAAAGTGTATGGCAGGGCTATTTAAACCTGGTCCTGGAGGGCCACTGCCCTGCGTGTTTTAGACGTCTGAGCTAGGGTTGGGATGTTTATTTTTAGCTATGTTGTAGTTATGTTAATGTACATTTTCTGATTTTATTTTAGGTTCAAATAATTTGGAGGATCCCCTGCAGTACCTCTGAGGACCCCCTAGGTGTCGCGAACCACCTGTTGAAGACCTCTGGCCTGTGCTGTGTATACGTTCTTAGAAGCAGAATACGGTAGTTTATGTTATCATGGCACACTTTCAATAGTGACATTAATTGTAGTTGTAGCCTACAGGGTTAAATCTGAATCGAGGACGTTGTAAACATTGCTGCTATAAACAAAAGGCCTAGGCCTAGGCCCACTTACCTGTGTTCAACAGGAGACGAGTGCATGTGACGTAATTCTCCTGCAACTACGTAGTGTTTTACACAAACTTAATTTTTTTATCGAGACTCCAGCCAATGCCCGTTAAATGTAACCCTCTATGAACAACGAAACTATAAGTGGGAGTAAAGTACAGAAAAAATGTAAAGCTGTGATTGCTTTTGGCTCGCCGTAGCCGTGATTGTGTTGAACATTGAACAAGCTGCAGGCTGTGCAGGGACGATGTAATCTCGCTCGCGTTTCTCTCTTTACGCGCTCTAAGGTACCGAAATCTGGTACTGATTGATTTTACCTCAATCGGTATTACAGTACTCTTAAAAGTGCAGAAGTTCGGTAGCCATCCCTAGATGTCTCCCTGCTCCTACACAGCTGATTCATATGGCGGGGTTGTCAGAAGCCTGATAATGACCCACTCATGTGAAAAAGGGGTGTTGTGGACAGGGAGATAATGCCTTAATAGCCCTGGTCTTTGGGCTGACATTAAATTAGTGCAAGCAACCACAAACATTAGTATACGTTAGAAAATAGGCTTATGTTTTGCAAAATCAGCTGTTTAAATGATATAGCTCAGAAATGTTATATATTGTTATTTTTGGAAATTATTATTAAAGCTGAAAATGGCTTATACATTAGTTATGTAATATCTACAATGGTGTACCAAATACTCCTGTGTTCCAAGGGCACATTAGGTTAGCTAATCCTGAATGACCTTGTTAAAAGACCAATGCATCACTAGAAAGGGACATTAGCAAACAGCTCCATTAAAGGTATGTCAGTCACTTTTGAGAGCGCTTGCTAACTTCAAGTTCAAACCAAAACAGTATCTCCGCGGCGGCACCCAACACATCCAAACACATTGTGAAGCAAAGCGTAGTACGACTTTGTTGATGAGAGCAGTGTTCGCCACTTTGTTTATGTTCCTGTTTACAGAGTCATTTGTTGTGTATTATCTTAAAATTAGCTTGCAATAGCTGACTATACCTTTAAACAATACCCCCAAAATAAACAGCCTCATCAACAGTTAGGAGGCGATTGCCAGATGTTAGCTTCTAGGCAGGTTTCAAAGAGAAAGCTACACTAGGACTGAAAAAAATGGTTCAAGACAGACAAAGCTAAGTTTTGAGTGTTTGGATCACAGAGGTTTTGTGGGGTTCAGATCCAATGTAAGGATTGAGGATTGTTTAACACCATCAGTCCAGCATGGTGGAGGAAATGTGATGCTTTAGGGGACACTTAACTGTGCTGGTAAAGTGGGATATTTGTACAAAAACAGATGCATGTTGAACAAAGAACGTTACCTCCTTTTGCAATACCATACCCTGTGGATGGTGTTTGACTGGAATCATCTTATGTGATTGACACAAACATGTTTTCCCCTCAATGTGAGAAGGATATTCAAGGTGGTCTGTATTTACATAATGAGCCATTTTCATTTTACCGTGAATTAAAATACATTTGCAGATGTCGCCATGTTTACTTATAAGAACGTCCATTTATCCATTAAGAATACAGTATATTATCCATATCTTTAGTATTACATTTTATTGAAAATATCCTTTACTCAACAAAAGGCCTTAATGGGCAACACGAAGAAGCCTTCTCACTGAAATCCAGTAAACCCATGGTGTGTAACAACACACAAGCAGAACAACAACAAATGCAGTTTTATGGTTGGTAAACAATCTGGCAAACTTTTGGAAATACTTGTTTGTTTCCTGTTGTGTTCCTTTGGTTATTAGCGCGTGTGTGTGTGTGTGTGTACCTGGAGGTCTTTCATATCTTTCTCCAGGCGTAGCCTCTCAGATGTCTCTGTCTCCAGCAGCTGAGAGGCTGACTCTCCTGTGTTCCTCTCGTCAGCCAGCTCCGATGACATCTCTGTGATCTGCCGAATCACGCACACACACGCTGCACTTAGCTAATGATTACCATGCCAGAGGTGATAACCGCATCATTACCAATCATTTATACAGGGCTTAGCATCGCTTAATGCGTGTGAGTATGCGTGTGTGTGCGTACGCCTGTATGCGTGTGTGTGTGTGTGTGTGTGTGTGCTGTTCACCCGGCTCTCAAGGCGGTCACTGTTGAGTCTCAGCTCGTTCCTCTCTTTCTCAACCTTCTCCAACTTGTGCTTGAGCTGTTGGATCTCCTCCTGATGAAGCAAACATTTGAATAAATATTAGACAAGAAATCATAGTATGGATGTCACATCTTTATAATAATACACACATACGTGCATATTGTATTTACGGAACTTTTAATAGGTCCACTGAATGAACAACTCATCTGAATAACTATTAAAGGAGCGCTGGCTCTAACATTACCGTCCGGTTTCACGGACATTGATGAAGCCTGGTCCGAGACTAAAACTAAAAAGGTTTTCAGTCTCGGACCAGGCTTCATCCAAGTCTGTGAAACCGGCCCTAAATTGTGAATCATCCTGATTATGACGATTTAATATGAATAGCCTTCATTAGGCGACCTCTGAAGAAAGCACAGCCCTTATCAAGTGATACGCAGGCAACAGCAGTGTCGTCGTTTAAAAGTGCTGAATAATTCGTTGTAGCATTGTAGTCTACAATGAAAGTTGTAGGGTAGCAGATCAACATAGATCAACAGATGAAACATACGGTACACGTCTTTTTGAATATACTGGTTACGCTGCGTTCACGTGGAACACGGCAGACCGGATATCGTGTTAGCGGACGAGAGCAGGACGGCAAAATCAGTTGTGGCCGGTAAAAAAATACAGACGCCGGCAACGGCGTGCCTTTGACAGTTAAAATACTTCGACTTTTTTAATCGACAACGAGAAGGTACTACTTTTGGTGCAACAACACTAGAATACTAGATACAATACAAACATTATTACATAAAACAGTTGCTACTAAATAATTGTGTTGAATATATTTGTAAACAATGCGACATCGCCATAGCAACTGCCATTGCGTTGGACTTTTATGCCGTGCAGCATTAGTCTCTTTCAGACTATTTTCATTATTTACTGTGTGAAACTGTACTGTAGCTATGTTTATATTATGTACTTTGCAAGATGTTTTTTGGAAAGGTGTCTATAAATAAAGTGTATTATTATTATTATTATTATTATAAAATTAACGGACATGAACTTCAACCCCATTGTTCACATGTGTGCACTGTATGCATGCTAGCATGTCTGCATCTGTAGCGTAGCATCACAACTCTACTCACATCTTTGCCCCGTATCTGCTCTTCGGTGAGCTGCACCTCTATGAGCGGCCTGACCGTAGTGAAGAGCTTCCACCAGGGCCAGTTCTTCACCCCACGGTTCTTCTGGATGTTCTTCTGAATGCAGCGTATCGCCAGGTCCTGGATCTGGAGGACGGGGCACACCTGGGATTAGCACGAGGATAACTGGAGGGGCACACTCCCTCTTCAGACAGTTGCAACCAGCTTTAAAAATAAAATATCATGTCTTCCACCATCAAATATGACAATTCTTTCAACACAACAATAAAACTGAGACAATTGGCCATTTGTCACTGAAATATTAAAAGGTTTTCAACTCGCAATGCAACTATCAGAAGCAGATGAATCACTGTAAGCTATCAAATGAGAAAATATAAAACATACATTGAAAGCATAGTGAGTGAGAGTCATGTACTGTACCCACATGAAGCTGTTCACCTGCCAGAATATGATGTCCTGTCTGAACATGGGACACACTATAGCCTGGAGGTGCCGGGTCAGTCTGACCCAGTACCCTTTGCACTATTCCTTACATCTTATTTGTGCAGCTCTATCAGATGAGCCACGCATACATTTGCATGCGTAAAGTGTTTCTCTTTGATTTATCAAGCTTCATCATATGTTATTCAAATTAGACAGCTGGGACTCAAAAGAGTCAATATTTGAATTAGCAACATCAAAATAATAAGGTAATGAAATCAACAACACATAATACACATCACAGGAAAAACTATGTGCTCAGCAATAAACAATTATTTTAACTTGGGAAAATGGTTAAATTACGATATTTATTTAATCTTTAGAAGGCCCCTAGATGGCAGTGTGGAGCAGTTGAATTGGAACATGGAGCGTTTTCCCCCCAAGATCGGTGCGTTTGGGAACACAGCAATCGCACTCTGTTTCGGAACAAATCAAGCGGGCTGAGACCGCTTAGAGGGGGTGGTCTCGGCACACTTGCAATCAAACTCTAGAGTGAGAACGCAATCGGCCCTGAAGCAGGACAACTCTCTAGTGCAGAGGTCTTCAACAGGGGGTCCGGGACCCCTAGGGGGTCCTGAGAGGTACTGAAGCGGGTCCTCCAAATGTTTTGGTCCCAAAATATCAGAGAATGTACATTAACATAAATAAAACATGTGCTATAAATATAGAAAAATGTCAATAATTATGTTATTGACTTAGTTAGTGGCCTACATTTATGAATGGCACAATAAGCGCCCCTACACTTTATTGTTGTCCAAAACATTGAAGACCTCTGCTCTACTGCAGTGTGCTCGCTCGTGGAATTACGTATAATGTAGTTTAAAAAATGTTTTGGTGAAAAGTGACTTTCAAAACATTCTCGCGGGAAATCCGCTAGCAAAGCGGTGTTACCATGGTGTTAGTGACCTGTTAACGATCTGGCCTGCTTTAAATGTTTCTGTATGAACGCGAAACTAACCCAGGGATGTGCGCATGTTAGAAATGCTAAAATATCTCATGTCTTGACAAATCACCCTTGGAAAAAGCAGCTATGGCAATGTCAGCTCTAAATTTTAAAAAATGACGCTACAAGGCCAATATAGGGAAACCACAAAAGGTTTATATCACTATGAACAGTTTGTCTTAAACTGGACTAGCTCATATACTTTCATAATTCTTTCTGTAAACCATACACACCAAATAAACATGTCATAGTGTAGCTGCACCCTAAATAAGACTGCACTGTGATGAGAGACACTCTCAATGCTGGTGTTAACAGTGACAACATTTGCGTGTTATAATAAAAACTTGCATTTTATGGTCTGGCTATGTCATATCCGGTAAATATCGCCCTAAAACTTAAAAATCTAAAAAATATGTTTATTTTTGTATTTTTTGTTTTAGATGGTTTCCAACAGTACTTCCTGTCTGCTCGTGTGTCAAATTCAAACGTCTCTCATCACCGCACACCCATTCCTCACTCAGCTCCTTGACTATATTTTAGCGTTTTTCGAAGTTGTGCAATGAGTGGAATCAGGCTCAGAGCTGGGAGTGCAGTTACACTTTAAATCAGACCTTTTAGATGAGAGCACCTGCAGATGGGGGTCATTGAGCCTCTGTCTTACCATGGGCAATTTCATCATGACAGCAAATGCAGTTCCATATGATGATTGAGAGTTGTCCTGATGGCGTACAAGCTTCAGATCCCTCCCTGACAAGTGGACACTGAACATGTTCTATCACTCAACAGTAGACAGCATGTCAACTACAATGTTGTTTACATGTTGTCTGTTTTCAAAGTGGATTGGTCTTTGTTTGAAAAATCTGTTTTGAGTTTTTTTTAAGTTTTACTTTCTAATCTCGATTTAGCATCTCTAGAATAAATGCACACAATTGTACGCTAATGTGTACATAACTCATGATAGGCTAATAGACAGACCACGGGGTTGTTCAGGCATCCCACCACCCCTTTAAGTCTCCAAATGGGCTTTCCCTTATCTCGTATATGACTTCACCATTCAGAACATTAATGTGAAGCTTGGTGCAAATTAAAAAAATAAATCACTATGGCAACTTACTGGGGAGGCATTATGAAGAATTACATAATTGAATTTGTACTATCATCAGATAATTTTCGAAACGAAAAAACGCAATTACGTCAAATTGTCCAAAATTACAAATTACATGAAAGTGACCTTTTTTGTTGTTGACGACAACAACAAAAAAGGTCACTTTCATGTTCTAAAAAAAACTGCCAATTAATTCTGAGGTTGTCCCATGATGCTGCCAATAGGTGCTATTCCACTGCCTCATAGTTACCGTTAACCGTGCTCATTTTGGTCACTATAATCGCGATATGAAGTTTGTAAACCATTTCATCTCTAATAAGCTACTGAATGGTTGTGTTCCTGAAGTGGAAAACCACTAAAACGTGGCCCCCACGCTAAGATCGGAAATTCCCCGGAGTGAAAAAGCACCAATTGCACACAGGAGTCACAGTACAATGCCTCAATACATGTGCACAATTATAAACTGTACGAATATCCTTTTACCTATACAGTCTTTCAAAGGTTTGAATCCAATCACATCAAGGGATATGAGGATATGAGAATATTCCCAAATCATCTCTGCCTTAACATATTGTAATAGCTGATGCCTGTGCTGGTCTCTACCTGTCCTTTACACCTGACACATATGCCGTAGGCCTTGGCTATAGAACACGCACGTACGCACGCACGCAGTCTCTGTCACGCACAGCAGCGGTTGCCTGAGCCCACCTGTTCAAGTCTGGGGGGAGAAAGTTTTGTCTTTAGGCAACAATTTAATTAGGCTCACTATTTGCTGGCTGGTGGTGGAACCCCTGCCGAAGCGTCGCTCAGCCCATACTTTTGACTGTTACACAGACAGACACACAGACAGAGAAAGAGATAGTGAGATAGAGCAAGAGAGAGAAAGGACAAGAGAGAGAGGACAAGAGTGAGAGACACACACACAGTGAGAGAGAGAGAGAGAAGGCTAGGAGGAGAGGGAGAGAGACTGCAAGGTTTCAAACAAAGAAACCGGTTCTGTTCCATTTGTCAATTCCCTATTGCCGAGGCACAGTTTCTCTCCAGCTCTCTCCCTCCCTCCCTTCCCATTCCCCTTCAAGCTCTTTTCTCGGAGTGCTTTGAACGCTCCCCGCGAGATCAGGACTGAGACGGAAAAGAAGGTCTTACAGGCGATTGGGGAGATGGCGTGGAAAGCAGCGGGAGAAGCAAACTAATTGATTTCAGGGGTTTGGTGGATATGGGAGAGGCAGTGTGGACAGCCCAATGCAAATAGAGCACAGTCTGCAGGACAATCCTCCGCCACGCCCCCTACAGGAGCTTTAGCACAGCAGGCACAGCTTTTATTGGAACGTTTGGTAACGCTTGGGTTTACCAATAGTGTCTCTATTATCTGTATTGGATAGTGTAGTGGTAAGACCACAATGCCAAAAAACGACAATGTGTTTTTCACCTCCTGTGTAATATTTGGACTACTCAAGAACATACCGATGGAAGGCATTTAGATTAGACCACACTTTGAGCACACTGTAGAGGCTAAGCCACGTTTTATGACTCCTGTCAGACATGTTAGCGTATGTGGAAACAATCACCTTAAAAGGCAGGGTCAGTCATTCTCCAGAACGCTTGCTAACGAGCTAAAATCAAAACAAACCCCCTCAGAAACTCCTTCCAATCAGCGGCGTGTATTCAGCTATACGGGCGTGGTTTGCGTGTGCCGACCATGGTGCCGACAGCAGAAATTACCAGATGGTTCATTGAAAGTGCAGCCATTCACAAACAGTTTCAACGTACGGCTCCCGAGTTGTGACAACAATTCCTCTGGCATGTCAGGTTACAGAGCCAGGGTTGTGTAGAAGTAATTCATACTTTTTTTCAGCATGCACAGAGGACGGACGGTAAGATGGCAAAATGTGAAAAAACATTTTGTGAATTTGACAAAAATGTGTATAATCTTACAATAGCTGACTATACCTTTGATTGCTTTGCTTGAGGGCAGAACCGCAATGTACTGCAGTGAAAGTATATAACGTTTTACATATAGCTGAAAGGGATTTCTATACGCTAAGCTAAAGCCCATTCTATACATCTTCCATAGGAAATATAATAGGAATATTTTTGTATTCACATTGGGCAGCGAGTAGGACAACAAATATATTGTTGTGTAAATACAATGGTAAACAACAGTCAGATAGATCGTGGCGCAAGGGGGTGGTGCTAAAATCCTAGCAACAAAAAATAAATGAATACGTTTAATTTGAAATTATTGTTATTGTGTAATTCTACAGTGCTTTCTGTGAAAACACTTCAAAAACACAAGGAGGGGCAGAAAAGATGGGGGAGTCTATCTTCCACCTCCAAAGCACAGCCATGTTGTTCACATGTTGGATTGAGCTACAACCACATGCGTGTGGTGTTCTATTAAACATACAGCATGCAGGGGAGAGGAAAACACCTACCAAAGCACCGGTTAGAACTGGAAATGGTCCACGGATAAGTGGACACCTCCGGTTCTGCTCATGTGCCAAATTAAGGATTCGTTCACGGCGCACGTCAGCGGGAGGGAGACTAACGTTGTGTTGCACAAAGATGAATCTATTGTTCTTTTGGGGCGATGTGTGACCGATCGTACACATAGTGGACTTCGGACTAGCTCACACATCACTGCTAGCCTATTGGTTAACACGCTACTTCAACTCCTCCTCACAACAATGCCACGGGCTACATCAACAACACCTTGGTCACAGAAGATGGAAACAATTCCAAGCTCCCCATTATGTGAAAATGGCACCTACCCCGCAGATTCAGCTCACGCTGTTATTTTGAGGGGGAAGGCGGGAAGGGGGGACGGGGGGGGACGGGGGTGGGGGGGTGTGGTGTGGACACCACCCTGGTATTTTGGAATAAAGCCCCTATAACCTTGACATGCACTATTACTCAGGTTTGAGGCTATACTGCGACAAAATTAATGTAAAGAACAAAGAAAAACACAGCATCCTGTATATGAGCAACATACTAACCCAGGCAAACCAGTCTCTAATTAAATAAATATTACTTATATAGCACTTTTCATACAGAATTGCAGTTTTACATAGAGGGAATACATGTACAGTTGTGCTTCCCGTACAAAAATACACGAGCGCAGAGGAACAACATTAATAAAAATGTAATTTAGCAGGCGGCCACATCCTATGCTGGCTGGGTGGAGCAGGGAGATGATGCTATCTCAGCCAGTGATCAATACAGGGGTGATTGAGGAGACAGCGGGGCCACGGAGGTGTCCCAGCGGAGCGACGCAGGCAGATTGAAGGCTATCTGTCCGACTCTCCTGGCCGGTTTGGGGGCGCGACAGATTGATGGCGGAGCACTAAGGCCGGGGTCTGATCAAGCTTTGATTTAGTGGCGCAGTAAAGTGCTGGGATAAGGTGGGGCGGAGGGGAGGGGGGGGGACTAGCAGACCACACAGCACAAAATGTCTAGTGTTCACCGCAAATGAAACCTCCTCATGGGCCCGCCATTTGTCTTTTGGCTGACATTATACTGGAGTCTGATGCAGAAGTTGATACTGTAGCGAAGCATTATTAAATGGTGGCGAGGAAAATAATAACCCAACTTGCCATCCAAAATAAGCACTGAGGATTTATTACGAGCTCTGCTTTTAATCAGAATAGCTGGAATGTCAACAGAAGAAACTCAATCCCTCTGCTCAATCTTACGAGGCATAAACCACAGTCTTATGTTTGCACTAAAATACAGTATATTCTTCTTTAAATAAATATATAGTGTCGTGTAAACACATGGTAATTCATGTCATACAGATTTGCCAACCTAGAACGCAGTCAGTCGTGTGTCGAGGCACATTTTCCCCCAACACCAATGCCATGAGTGCTCCTCCTACCTAGCCTAACCAGACCCCAATACTCACTTCACGCTCCATTGGGAAGCCTTAACTGTCCTTTCCCTCTTACTGGGTGTAGACCTCTGGTTAAGTTTGATACTACTGGACAGCATTGGAGCAATCGATGTAACTAAAACTGTTTTGATCGCCTCATCTAGCTCTACCGCCATTTATAAACTTGCCCACCCTGACTGGTCTGCCAGTAGGGTGGCTGTGAAAACTTTAATGTGAACAGGGTCTCCAGACCTCAGTAAAAACAATGGAGCTGAGAGCAAAAGTCAGGGGTACTTTTCGCCCTTTATGCAGACCAGAACAACATGCAGGTCAATGGGGAGGTCCACGGATGTCACCATACTATTGCCATTATTTCTCTCTGGGTGCGTTAATGGGTGCTTTTAGTGTAAAACATTAATTCCCAAGTAGCTATCAATCTGAGGCCACAGCGGTGTTTCTGCAGCGAACTGTTTTGAGGTAAATGGACTTTGTTTCAGGCCATGCATGGTAGAAGTAGCTGTCTGGGCGCTGCCTACGCACGTCAGCCTCCAGAGCAAAATGCCCTTGGTGAGACTGGAAGTGTTGCATTTTTGCTCCCATTGAGGTCTCGGTTATTATTCAAACATCTCTGCTCCTACCTTCCTCTTCTTGAAGGCCTGACGGGCCAGGTAGCCACGGCAGGCAGCCTGGAAAAGCGTGATGTTCCTCCTGGTCTGCACGTCCCGCTGCTCCTCCAGCTTTGGAAGGCTCCCCGCTCTGAAGAACACCTGCGGACAGACGGGTCCGGAGAGGAGCAGGGCTTACTGTGAGGCTGAGGTTGGTTCAGCCAACCGCCTGGTTTAAAGGCAACGTTTCTCACATGTCTGAGATACACTTGAGGTGGTGTAGCATGCATGAAAGGGTGGGGGGAGTCAAGGGTTTACTATGCGGTCTCTCTGTCCACCCTGCACTCTCTATGTAATCTGGGACATTTGATGCACAATCAATGCAGTCAGTGCAATTTGTAACATAATAAATTAGTAGAAGACATGTGGGCCCTGAGCGGATAAAACATGTGTGATTTAATTAGGCTTATGTTACTTCAATAAATTAGGCTATTTATGTCAGTAACTTTTTTTTAAACATTTTAATTAACAATACCGTGATAATACCGTGGTAATTTTGAGCTCTGTAATCGTGATCTTAAATGTTCATATAATTTCATCTCTAACACAAGTTTTTATTTAATAACTTGAATCTAATTAAAAGGCACGGTCACACTTGCTAACTTCCAGCTCAAATCGAAACAAATCCCCTCAGAAGCTCCGCCCCCTACATGTTGAAATGCATTGCGAAGCACGGTGAGCGGTGTTTGCCACTTTGTTAAACGATGTTATTTACGGAGCCAGGGCTGTGTAGACGTACCGGATTCTTCTTTTTTTTTAGTACACGGTAAGCTAGCAAACAGTCTATGAGATATTTGGTCAATTTTAAAAAAGTGTATTAGCTTTAAATTAACTTAATAAATGCTCAATTAATATATTGAGCATTATTTAGTCAGTTTAGATTTCAGAATTACATGAGGGTTTAAACAATCACTAAATAGACTCTGGATGCCTTTCAATGTTTAGCTTTGAAAAGGTGAATCTTTGAACCATAACTAAAAAGTCTCCATTTCACAACCCTGCTCAAAATTAAGTGGTTCAAGATCAAGGGGTTCACAGGGATTTTCATAAGCTGCTTTCACACTAGGCCATAGTTTTCAATAAGGGTTCAGTTAGGGTTAGGGTCCCATGGTGGAACTTCAAGGTGTCCATGGGAATGTTCCCCAAACATGAAGTTAGAATACTAAAAATAGAAAACACACTGGATTCCATTTTTATTTTTAACATTGAGGATTTGTTAATTATGTTAATTTTCCTCTTAATTAACTGAAAAGTTAAGATCCCTCACATCCAATGAATAAGTGATCATTTTTAATTGCATGTGGTGTTTTAATCTGAATTAGATGTCCCCTTGCAATACACATATTCTAATGTTTTCTGTGCGATATAGGTTCTAAGCATAACATGTAATAAATAACACGTGGGTGTGGGTTTTGTGGCACTATAGCTTGGCAGATGGTTTGGCTGTACAACTCTCCTTTCTGCCAATTCAAATGTGGCAGAACAGGTGGCAAGAGTAACATTTTCAACACCATTTTTACATTCAACCTTTACCTGACCTTGAAAATCCTGGCACAAATACTGTGTAAGCATGACTTATGCAACACACACACACATGCAAGCACGCACGCACGCACGCACACAATGTGATGCTACATGTCGCCCTGACAGAACTTTAATTGATGACTCAAAGGCGCAGGCTGCTTCTCTATTCCAAAGACGTTGTGAGGGCTAATTAACAAGCCATCAGCCTGTCTTTTTTCCCTGTGAACCAACATTTTCCAACTCAAAGCCCCTGAATCTGGCTGTGGGTAATTGCTGTTTGGCCCGTGCTTCGCAAACAAAGACAAAAAGTGTGTGTGCGTGTGTGGGAGAAGGGGGCGTGCCAGTCCATCACTTGAACTAGAAAAGGGTGAGAATGGAGGAAAACAAAAGCAACACTTGCCTTGTCACGCACACCTCCCAGCAGCGAGTCAATAGTGTTGTTTAGTTTTAGTTTTTTTACTCAAACATACAGTATCTGTTGAGGTGAGAAATCGCTGCTAGGTGGTAAAAGCATCATGGGAGAGGGGAAAATATGTAGCCTGCTCTTTCAGAATATATGAGTGTGTGTAGCGGTCAGTGTGTTCCCACTCACCCTGCTCAGACCCATGTGGTAGCTGCTCTTCTCCAGGTCCAAAGACACCAGCAGCTCCTCCACGGCCTGCCCACAGCGGAACGACACACAGTCAAACAGAGACATGGCTCGCTGGCTCGCTCCATTCACAGGGCACATTCCCAAACCAAAGTTATAAGTGCTATTACGGCGCCATGGTAACACCATCATCCCTTCGTTTCCCACGACGACACTGCCAGCCTACTCTAGTAAGTAAGTAAAATGTATTTATATGCGTTTTTCACAGACATGAGGCACAAAGTGCTTTACAGTAAAAGCAAAAAGCAAAAATAACAGAAAAAGTTCAAAGAAACAGTACACAGTAGCCTATTACAACACTATAAACAAATACTAGGCAATAGCAATAATATAAACGTGGCAGCTCAGCTAAGAGACCAAACAATTGGTCAAATGTCCTAATGCCTGTTTGGATGCTGCTGAATGCCCGTTTTAACAAGTGTGTCTTTTAACTGCTGTTTGAAAGACTCAGCAGAGACGGCAAACCTTAGTGGCGGGGGAAGTGCATTCCAGCTGTGTAGATGTACCAGATTCTTTTCAAAACGCACAGAACGGCAAAATGGCGAATTGCGCAGAGATATTTGTTGAATTTGACAGAAAGTGTATTATCTTACAATTAGTTTGTAATAGCTGACTTCTGAGGTTTCGAGACTCCTGTGTGGGACAAGCTTAAGGTGCATTTTATTGCCATTTATTGAGCCGGGGTTATTGCTTTACTCGCACCGGAACATTCCTGGCAGGACTGCGCGGTTGCAGGCAAAATGTCTGGCTGCAGGCGCTATGGCAACAACGCGATGCGGGGCTAACAGGACGTGGCAGAACTAGGCCGTCAGTGGCCTTGAATTAAACGTGTTGGTTTGGCACGGAGACCATTTACCATAACAACATTAACAATAATAACAATAACCTGTGGCATGATTTATATTATATATATGTTTATATATATAATATATAATTATATATACATTTTTCATACACACATCTATCTTCCTCGTTTTGGAAAAATATACTTTTTTCAGATCCTTCCTCAAATTGTATGCTCTATTCTCTCTCCCCTCTCCTTCCCTCTCTCTTCCCCATTCTTCGCCCCAAACCCTCCAGGGCCCAGACTATTCATTAGTTCTCTGTGAGCGGGCCGTGGCTCAATAGCCTCATCTCCATGGAGCCATATTACTTACAGTAGCATTAGCGCCCATGTGCGGTGGATGTGTGAGAATCAGCAGCTTCAGTTTCACTGATGTACATCATTCATTTGGGTTAATATCTCTCTTGATGATTGCAGACATTTAAATAGTGCTGCAGGTCGCTAGCGTAGCAAGAATGGCAATAGACACCTGTCAGCTATCAGCAAGTCAAAGTCTCCAGTTGATGGCACCTGCCTCCGTAGACGATTTAGATTTTTCACCCAACCTGTAGATTTCTGACCAATTAGTAAAGCAGTTACGATGCAGGGGTTTTCCATCCGGTGATTTAGGGTGGCTCAATAGCACAGGTGCTGTGCTATCGCCTTTTTATTTTGTTTTTAGTGGTCAAGTGTGTGACCGCGAGCTTCAGAAATAGCGTGGTTCTGGGGCAAACACTATTTAGAGGCAATGTAATCTCAGTCCGTGGTGAGATGTTGTGGTGGTCAGATGATGTGGTGTACTAACTAACATTCACTTATTTGCGCGTGTGGCAATCGTTTTTGTCGAGACTTGGTACAATGGCTGTGCATATGAGCCTACAGGCATCACACACAACATAGGACGGGGCGTGTGCAGAAGAACGCTTCCCAAGGTAGTATTTTTCTTTACGGGATGGGTTATACTACCTCTATGCTTCAGAATGAAATGTAAATCTAGTTGGCCGATTCTCTTTCGATCGTGGAGTTTATATGGAGCATTTTCTTTCGGGTTGGGCTTTTAACCCGATTCGAATCAGAATAATAATGTAAACACAGCTTGGAAGCACCAGAGGAGGAGGGGTGGGTTCTTGGGTTGTTGATTTAGTTTTGTTCTTTTTTAGCTAGCTCTCTTCGCAACTTTCAAATCCTACCAACAGCAGCTTTAATGAACTGCACTGGTTCACAAGCCATTTAAAAGTATTGGGGTGTGTGTGTGTGTGGGGGGGAAGGGGGGGGTGTATCTTGTTATGGGCATTAGCTCTTCTCAACCACTTTAAACATTAATCTACAGTGAAAAGTGAAAACCATTAGGCCTAATCCCGTTACACCAGTGATCACCAGTGGGGCTTAAGACTCCCGATGGGTTTACAAAATGCTTCTGCTGGGTTGCAAAAGCACCACTGTTAGGGAGGGTCATGAGCCACTGGCACTATATTTAAGCAGGTAGCTGATCATACCCCCCCCCACCCCCGCAGCTGTGCGTCCTAGCTAATCACAGCCTCATCCAGGCCCCTGTGAGCAGAGTGCAGAGGAGAAATTAATCATATGCAGTGGCGTGTACGTACAGTAAAGGGATGTTCAAGCGCCTATATGAAAAGAGCCCTGAAAGATAATGAGACAGGCGAGGGAGAAACGAGGGGATAAGGTGGGATATGGGGGCGGGGGGGGGGGGGGCGGGGAGGAGCTCCTCACAATGCAAAGTAATTAATCAGTACAGCGGCCGTATGCTGCCAGCCAGCGCAATCATAATTAATTACACAGTAGAGCGCCTCTTGCCGTTTGCAGAGGACGGAGAGAGTAGAGGAGGAGAGCTTAAGCATGGTAGTGTTTACACAGTGGGGGGGTGGAGGGAGGGAGGAGAGAGGGAGAGATAGAAGGCGGATGCCACTTACCCTTTTCTCATCAGTGACGATGTAGTGGCGGCCGTACTTCTTAGTGAGGTGGGGCGCCAGCACGTCAAAGCGTCGCCGGAATTCGGAGAAAACCATGTGGTCAGGATATCCTAAAAGCAGACACCCAGGGGTGGCAGCCGAGGCTTAGTATAGGTCTAACGGCTTGTCAGCTGTTTGTATTGGCCAAGAAATGACAGGGAGTAATGGCAAACACACACACACACCAATACAAGTGTAACACAGATGGGTATTATACACCTTTGCCACAGGATTACCAGAGAGACATGCCACTTAGAGAATATTGAATGGAATAAACCTATTTAACCAATCGTGTGATTGCACTGACGCAAGACAACTGTTGTGCACAGCTTTTTAAACCTAATTTTGGGGCAAATTCAAACGTTTTAAGTGTGTTTATCAGATTTGACTGGTGATTAAATACATGCTTTTATGTCCAGGTGACCTTTGAAGGTGAGGTCATGGCTCTCTCCCTATTCATTTCAATACGGTCTTCCCAATAACTGCCTGGGGGCATTTCAAACAGGCCAGTCTTGTCTAGAAGGACTTTGATCTTACCAAGATGGCTGCCGTGCGGCCAGTCTTGTCTAGGACTTTGACCTTACCAAGATGGCTGCCGAGCGGCCAGACTTGCTTAGAAGGACTTTGACCTTATTAAGATGGCTGCCGAGCGGTCAGACTTGCTTAGAAGGACTTTGACCTTACCAAGATGGCTGCCGAGCGGCCAGACTTGCCTTTGTATACTTTGGTATCACAGTGGGAGGCAGTAGGGAGACAAACAGGAATCAGTACCTTGCCTGTAGATGCGCAGTGCATCCAGGAGCTTGGAGCCGCGGAGCTGAGCCCTGAGCAGGCCCACGTCCAGCGTCATCAGGCCTGAGTCAGGGACACGGGGGTCCCCCCCGGCCCCCACCGCCTCCGCCTTGGGCAACAGGCAGTGGACAAAGTGGACCCGGGAACGACGCACTGTGTCAATCAAGGCATCCTGGGAAGACAAAGGAGTGGTTATGCATATGATTGGATGATTTGTTTCTCTGTTGCCATGGGTGTGCAAACCAGACGGGAACCTCCGGTGCTGAGAAATTAATCCAACGTGGAAGTGCCATAACATGCAGTTCCTGAAATGGCCACTTGAGGCTGTCTACAAAAGGGAGTCAATGCCCTTAGACTTCACTGTTAAAATGTCCGACTTTACAGCAAAAATAAACTTGTTTACTGCCTGGTTAAAAAAACGGTTCTGGTTTCAATAGCTAGTCTCCCTGTTCAGTCATTGTTTTATTTTGTATAAATCAGTTACATTTATCCCATTCTAACAGATAGTTGGGGATTAGTGGGTCAGGTACACCAAAGATGTCTTCTAACCTACTCTAGATTAAACATGAGTGATGTCACAACATTTTTATATACAGTCTAGGGTGTAGGCACACCTGCACACATTACACTATAAAAAGGATATTGTTGGTTCAACTTTTATAGCGATCATGTACACAACTAATTAAAATGCTTAAAAATAAAAAAGAAATGGGCTTCCAAAATGATAACATGAGGGCTAAACCTAGTAACAATACAAAGGCAAAAAGAATGCCTCTAACAAAAGTCAGATTGTATAGTTAAATTTAACCAAAAATATTTAATGATCACATGAGGTATCTTAAGCATTTTGGCTGTAAAGCCTTCATCAAAGCTGGTTACCATGTGATCATTAAACATTTTTTGTGAATCATAGACAAGACATATACGCACATAACACTGTAAACATTATTTTGTTGGTTCAACTTAATATTTCAGAGCAGTGATTAACCAAAGAATTGTGTGTGTGGGTGTGTGTGTGTGTGTGTGTGTGTGTGTGTGTGTGTGTGTGCTAACAGACAGACACACAGCAGAGCCGGCTCACCACTTGCAGCTTGATCTGGATGCAGAGGCTCTTCTTCTTAACGGCGGCCATGCCTGTAGTGAAGGTCTTCCTCATGCTGGTGGCTCGTCGCAGGGCCAGCTTGGAGCCCCCCTCCAGACCAGCGATGGACCCAGACAGCACGGTGGCCCCGCTCGAGCGCCCCATAAACAGCCCACTGATGTTCTTCCTATGTGCGGGTCAGATGGGATCGGAGGGACAAGACAATGCTTTAGGAATGCATACAAAAGTTTTGGGTTTTTTTACGTAGGGGTGCAGTGAATTACACGTCGACGGGCTTGTATCATTATTTGGCTACCGGAAAGCAGTGAAGAGCATGTGTTGACGGGCTTGTGTATGGCTACTGTGCTGAAGAGCATACATCTGAAGTTATTTCATCTGGGTAAACTGTTCTTTGAGGTTCTGGTGTGCTATTATTATGCCTTATTTTTCCAAGCAAATGTTAACCACACTGAACTGAAAGGTAAAAGGATACTCCTTGATTTGTGTCAATAACATTGCATGCTCTCCCTACGGCCCCAGACACATACAGCATAATGTATATATACACACAGTATATCAATGGATTTGATCTGCACTGTATATGTTATAGATGTGCCTGTATCACTAAAGTAACTCTAGACTATCCTGCTGGGTGGATGTGAAAACTTTAACGTGAACAGGATTTCCAGATTATAATCTCAGCAGAAAACATTTAGATGAGAGTAATAGTCGACCGATCTAAAGTACCGCCCCTTTTCACCCTGTCCTCCAACAACAGTTGGGCAAGTTTGGAACTTGACAGAAACTGTTTATAAGCCTACTGAGCCGTTTTGTCCAACCTAGTTACAGCAACTAAGGGGAGCGCGGCTTGGGATCGGTCAATTAGGCCAGCCCCATCCCCGACCGTACTTCTGCGAGTCCTGCAGCAGCGTGGCGGCGTTCTGCATGGCAGGGTTGTGCTTGGCATGGCTCAGCCAGCCCCGGGCGTCATACTCCACCCAGTCGGTACCGTGGCTGTGGCCCAGCAGGAAGTGGCGGGGCTTCTCGCCCTTGAGCAGCAGGCTGCCCCCTGCAGACAGGGAGGGGTAATGGGCTTTATTAAATGAGGCGTGCTGCTGTATTAATTGGCTATTACAGGCACAGTAATGAAAAAGAAGACGACAATTCACACATACACACACACATGCAAGGCAATGGGTGGGTGTACACGTGTGTGGGACCAGGACACACCCTCAGACCTGAACAGACCTGAACACACCCTCAGACCAGCACACACCCTCAGACCTGAACAGACCTGAACA
>JAODLL010053737.1:25019-36531 GCA_026546735.1 Forbesichthys agassizii
ACACCCTCAGACCAGCACACACCCTCAGACCTGAACAGACCTGAACACACCCTCAGACCAGCACACACCCTCAGACCTGAACAGACCTGAACACACCCTCAGACCAGCACACACCCTCAGACCTGAACAGACCTGAACACACCCTCAGACCTGGACAGACCTGGTCATAACTGGGACCAGGACTGGACTTGCTCCTCTTCCCTCTCCAAGAAAAAAGTTAAGGGGTTGTTTGTTTCCATGTGAAAATTGGGGTTGTAAATCCATTGAGACTGTAATGTGATTAAGGGCTATATAAACAAAATTGACTTGAATCATGTTCTTTCATATCTAAACTACAATGGTGGTATGGCTTCTGATGAAAGTAGTCTCTTTTAGCTGAGACATTTCATACCGACTGGATGGAAAACACTTTATCAACTTATATATTATGCATGAACGCTACCCTTGAAAATATACTGCCCGGAACGAGAGGTTCAAAATACTTCACATAATGATGGAGAGCTGTGTTGTCTTATGGGGCATACTGTATATCACCGCGGTAACTGTGGCACACCTTGCGTTTGTGTTTATTCTGTATTATATGTTCATATTTGCAGTCAAGACATGTTTCCACTGCTGCAGTTTTGGCTAATAGAAAAATGATGGAAATGTTGCGTAGCATACAACCTATTTGTCATATAGGAAATGCACCCAACAAGATAATCAAATGGAAGACTCAATATTTCATTTTAAGTCAAGAAAGCCTGACTGCATTTTTTTTACATTACAAACAAATGCCCTGGTTATGCAATGTACATAGGTAACTGCTATACATAAATGCCATGTATAATTGGTTCCTCCAGTAAAATGAAACCGTATTACCTGGACTAATAGCATTTCTCAATTTCACACTTTCGGCTCCAACAACATTCTCGACCTACTCTGTCATAAATGTATATCTGTCACGAAGTCATATCTGCTGTGTCCAATATGCTATAAACCTGACAAAAATATTATTCAAGCTGAGAACCATCATTCACCCTAGTAGATCATTGATACCACTTGTCATGGGCCCATCCTGAAACTGACTTTTCTCTCATTGGATATTAGCATCTGGGTATTAAATATACTCACTGGAAGCTCTCCACTCCACGCGGACCGTTGTAAATTACAGGCCAGAGCCGTAAATACTATTCTGCCCAGCAACCAACATAAGAAAACGTTCTTACTTCTAGTGTTTAAAAGTCAGAGAACAGTCTTCTGTTTACAAAATGTTTCACTTTTTCACTCAGAATCAAAATGTATTTATTTTTTAGTTTACGAATCAATAAATGATATGAAATAGTCTATATTATTTTTTATTTTGGGCCTTCACTGATTACCTTGATGACTCTGAGCGTTCCCCCGTGTCAGTACCTCTTTGAATAGTTTAGTGGAACTAAACAGAGTGACTCCCCTTATTTGAAGGCTTTCATGTCAGAGTCCCTTGTAATTAACCTCCTGTTATAAATCCAGTTTTATCTCATGTCTGCTGGGTTTACAGCATCTAAAATCAAATGAGCAAAATCAAAAGGTTACGTTCATTGCCTCACTTAAAGGAAATAAGGAGACTCATAATGTCAGAGTGAACTGTACTTTAAACTAATTTACATCTAAATTGAATAGATTCGACCAGTGAGATCATAGCTTTCATCTAGACTGTCTTGGTCAGTGAGATTTAATAAAAGAGAGAGACCATTAGTGCACTTAATACCATTTCACCTTTCCTTACGTTTTAATTAATTGTGAATGTTTTCTTGAAAATAACAGTAAAAAATATAAATAAAAATGCTCAGCACATCTAAATTTTAAAGGTAAGTTCAATATGTATACGGTATATACAATATTTTAAACATTAATATAGAAACAAATAACTATTTCCGATGTCAATGTCAAATGTATTTATAAAGCACATTTAAAACAACCGTAGCCCAACCAAAGTTCTTTACAGGAGAAGCAATAACATCCATTTAGGCACAAATTTACTAAATTGAAATTCCTAAAAACAAATAACATACACATACAAGACAGTTGGACACATCAGAAGCCAAGCGCAATTGGGATTAAAAGCCAAATTAAAAAGGTGGTTTTTTTTAGCAGCGACTTGAAAGTAGATAAGGTCTGTGCATCTCGAGGGTGCAATGCTAGACTATTTCATAAAATTGGGGCACCCACTGCAAATGATCTGTCCCCTCTGGTTGTAAGCCTGGCTCTAGGGACATCCAGGAGGAGCTGGGTGGTAGACGTTAGTGGTCTTGCTGAGGAATGACTTCTGTATAACGAAATAGATGAGCACTGCCATTGCATCGTCAGCAGGCAGAGTTTGACATCACACCACCTCTGTGAGTGTAGTCCCATCTCCTCTGTTTAGCCTGTCCTGTGCATGTTAGTGCGTGCGTGCGTGCATTTTGTTCTGTTCTGAGATGGTGGTGCTTATTGTGACATCTATTGGCAGAAAATGCCTTATAGAGTTACTTTACAGCAAAAAATACAGGAGCAGGATAGCTGCAACCCAGTTATATTACAAATAAACATTGTTCTGTAGTATGACTGTAGTGACAATGATAACAGTCAATGGATATCGACAGTATTACTCAGTATTACTCCCTCAAGGAGTAAATTGTCGAGCTTATCTTATCATAGGGTCTATGCATCAGACGTTAGCTTCTGATGGTACATGTATCAGACATTAGCATACGAGGGTACATGTATCAGACGTTAGCTTAAGAGGGTCTATGCATCAGACGTTAGCTTACGAGAGTCTATGCATCAGACGTCAGCTTACGAGAGTCTATGCATCAGATGTTCAGCACAGAGTTGCTAATGTGACGTAGTGGCTGAGACTAGTAGGGTCGTGACCCCTGCCATGCAAGAGTGTGAACCACTCCCCTGAGTTTCACTGCAGCGGTACTGTATATGAGCCAAGGCTTTATCAGCCGGTGCTGCAAGACGCCCTAGGTGCTTCAGAGCGGCCTCTCCCAGCTTAGCAGACAGTGAATGAGTGGGTGTACTTACCCTTGTTTTCTCCCTGTGTGGGGCCGTAGTAGCTGAACAGCCTCTCCAGGAGGGAGTCCTCTGAACCTCCTGGCTGCATAGCCTCCTCCTCCATCAACCATAGCAGGCCTCGCGCCTCGTCTGTCCGGGCCAGCGTACGCACCTGCTCTCACGCACACGCACGCGCACACACAGCTTAAATACATAGAACGCAGATCTACAGTGACCGATATCCCTGGTTCTGTGTACACACACACACGCATTGCAATGTTGAAACCTTGCCAAAACATACATAAATCATGCTGTGTCTTAGAAAAGTCATATTCTGCAGGTTACAGTTGTATAAGAAAGCCATTTGGCAATACGAGAATAAATTAAAAGAAAAGAACGGGCATTATTTTCTATTTGCTTACTTAAAATTAATATAAATAAATAAAATATTTTAAATTGTCCATCTTCTCACCACATTTCAAACATACGCCCATGCTAAATAGCAAAGCATTGCATCGGTATACAGAGATGAATATAAACATCCTATGTTCTGACATGAGGACCATGAGAACCACAGACTTGTCATGCCTTGGCTTGCACTGGTGCTATTCATCTATCCAAGGGTGCTGGTGGTGAAATGAGCAGGCATGTGCTACACTCACGGAAGCCAAAAGCTATGAAGAATGACTTTGACCATAACAGAAGGTTAATTAGGTTTCGGAGCCTTTTTGTTGCTCAAACCAAGCAGATACAGTATTGTTTTATTGAAACCTCATTAATTGAAGCGGTGGAAATTGGATCATTTTCAAAGATACTGTAGTATATTAAAATTACATATTTAACCATTTCCTCACAGTATCTCATATTTCAAGCAGAAAATGTCTTTCTGGTGTGTCAATGGCTATAATTAAACATGTTAAATTATTTGTTTGAAGAATATACCTACAGTATACTGTATAGTAGAATCGTATATCACTTAAGTTCTTTATCAAAGCTCAAGCCGTACATTTGCCCATTTAATCGCGCTTTTAAAATAGTAATTCGATAGTTATTTTCCAAAACAGATGCCCATGAATTCCAAATGTTCAACTGTTCACGTAAAAACAAGGAAAATATGTACAGAACACAAAGTAGAGCACAAAGGAATGCAAAACACATCAGTCACTTACAAGTAGAGCACAAAGGCAACACACAATGATATAGGCACCCTTGTTATTTGGCCATACAAATTTGAATCAAAGAAGAAACGGAATGTTAAAGTAGACGTATAGTAGCAGTTATCTATGCAAGGAAGTTAGCTTTGTCCTTAAACATGGCTCAAACACAAACCATGCACTGGGTTGCCGTCTCTTACCATGGCTTGGGTCGAGGCTTGGTCAATAGCAGCTACAGAGACTGAAGTACTGGATTCTATGTCATCTAAAGCAAGCTCTATGTTTTCCTAGAAGCAGGGGGGATAAAGGGTTTGGGTTAATCACCTACACTGTGAGCACCTTTAGAGAAGGTTATATAATTAACAAATGATGTTCTGCAGATTGGGTTGCGAGTTGGAGAAACTGGTTTCTAGTAGATTTCTACAATTGACATTTCTATGTTACACATTTGTACAGCATTATATTAAGTTATACTAAAAAGATACACTTCTCAGTATCCCTAACTCCTGCTTTGCTTTCAAACTGTAAAACATTTGCTCTAGAAGGAGAAGTAAGTGAAAATCCCTGTAGGGAAAGTAGGAAGAGGAGTGTATTGAAGAGGCTTGTGTTTACACCAGAGGTCATTCTGGAGTCAAACTGAGGAGGAGTGCACCTTTAAATCATAGCTAGTGTTTGGTAAATGGCATCCACTGTATGCCTGGACAGATTAGCTTGATAGGAATATGTAGAGGCATAAATGGGGCACTGCAGCACAGGTGGTGACCTTTGCATATTCACCAGTGGCTGTCAGCTGTCATACCAGCAGAACACTGTGTTCAAGCCTGCATGCCAGCGTAGCAGCATTAATATGAATGTGTGCCGCCACCGCCCATTGGCTTGGCCCCGGGAAGCACCTCCTTGTATCTCTCCAGCTCCTGGACAAAGGTGCGCTCGTGGAAGAGCGTCTGCAGCCTCTCCTGGGTGTAGTTGTGGCACAGCTCCTCAAACGTGGCCCCCCGCTGCTGCTGAGCGGTGCGTGGGTTCTGGAAGCCCGGCGTGTCCACGATCAGCAGGGAGCACAGCGAGTGCTGACTCGACTTCAGAGCCCTGGATGATGCCAGGCAAGGAACAGATGGAAGGAGAGGACAATGAGTTCATACATGTATAATACAGTTTACTGTGGGCAAAGAAATAGCAAGTTCGATGGGCATCTCCTCTATCAAACCCGATTTGAGAAGTCGTGTGCAAAGGAAAGATAACCAAATGATGCCCTAGGGCTACCCTGACAACAGCTTTACTAAAGCCCGCGATATACTTGCTTTTAACTGCAAGAACACGTGCGCAAGATGGCTACCACGCGTATCGGGCGCGTGTCCTGTGTTCCTTTGGAGCGCAGGTTGTGCTACGCGTGCGCGTGATACAATTCATGAGCGTGGGGGCAGAATATCAGGATCGGGCAGTCAGATCAACAATCAGTTTACACTTAACAGTTAAAGAACAACAATGGCGGAAAGTTTCAAAGAGAAGTTAGCGACGCATTGCAAAAAAGCAAGTATATCGGGACCGTAAAACTGTAGACATGGTAGATGATGCTTCAATGTCTGGCTATTGTTTCATACTCCAGATTAAACCATCAACTGAAAAGTTACTTGCACTGAATGTTGTTTATGTGCATGAAAACGGACTTTTACATCTTTCACTTTTATAAACATTTGTTGTCTATGAAATAGGCAAAACAGTATTAAGCCCACTATTAGCCATCTGTCACACACTAAGAGTCAATTTCAGCAAATAATCTCCCCACGGTTTGCCAAGTTTTCTGTGCGTGCTGAAACAATAATCTGGTGTTCCTAGCACTGGCCATGTAAATAAGAACACAAACAAAGTGGTGCAGACCGCACCACACAACAGCCTTTGCAATGCGCGTCCAATTTGAAGGGCGGAGCTTCGGAGGAAGCACCTTATGGCACTGAAGGTAGAGGTGTTTTTGTCTTGGTCGAGATCAAATCTCAATCTCAACAATCCTCCCCCAGAGTGACTGACTATACCTTTAATCTGCTACTACAAGTCAAATCAGGAAGCAAGGGGTAAAGACAGACCTGTTGATGAAGGAGATGACCAAGGTGAAGATCTCCGAGTAGAAGCCAGATGCCACGGCCTCCAAACACTCCAGGGCCGTCACCTTCTGACCTGTTGGCATGGAGACAGAGTCAGAGGGAGCTTAAGCAGAAGGAGGGGACCACAAGAGACATGTAACAGCAGGGGGGCTTACAGCCGACAGTGCCACCATCTTCACCAGCGTGGCTCAGTTGCTTTTATCGGATGACGACTTGTGACATATACTGCTGATTATTTATATTAACTTTAATTCATAATTTATTCTTAATTTTCCTGGAAATGCCTGAAACTGTTTGCCGCTTTTGTAAAAGAGAGATTTAATCTCAATAAAAATGTATCCTGGTTAAACAAAGGTTATTACAATACAAATACAAAATAAATAAAAAGTTGAGATGACCTCGCTTGTTTCCACGGTAACAAATGACCAGCCTGGTTAAATAGAGGTTAAAGCTGGGTACCGACTCACCTGAGCCGTCGCCCTGTCCCCCCTCGTCAGGGCCCCCCCTGAAGGAGGGCGAGCGCTGCAGACCCCTGGCCTGGTGCTTGAAGATGGAGGAGGAGAGCTCCTCCAGCGTACAGCCCAGCAGGTAAGCCGCCTTCTGGGCCCACTCGTGGCGGGCAAACTGCCTGCGTCCCGCTGGGCACCGGGGAGGAGGAGACACAGGGTGGCAGGTCAGAGGTGCATTCAGAATGTGTTTGTCCGTGAGCATGTTCAAAACCGATTTTCCGTTTTGCGTTTGCACGCGAACGTTTGCAAACACAAAGCAAACCGGCCTGAAGAGGTGGTTCTCAGCGAACCCACATTGATTTTTGGAATGTTTACACAAAATGTTCCAAATAAAATGTTTTGGAATGTTTACACAAAACATTCAAAATATTTTAAAAAATGTATGTTTACACAAAATGTTCAAAATTAAAGTTTTTGGAATGTTTACACAAAATGTTCAAAATGTATTTTTTGATGTTTACACAAAATGTTCAAAATTTAAGTTATTGGTTTGTTTATTCAAAATGTAAAAAAAAAAAAATTTGTTTTTATGTTTACAAAAAACGTTCAAAATTAAAGTTTTTGGAATGTTTACTCAAAATGTTCAAAATTAAAGTTTTTGGAATGTTTACACAAAATGTTCAAAATTAAAGTTTTTGGAATGTTTACAAAAAATGTTCAAAATATATTTTTTGATGTTTACACAAAATGTTCAAAATTTAAGTTATTGGTTTGTTTATTCAAAATGTTAAAAAAAAATGTTATGTTTACAAAAAACGTTCAAAATTAAAGTTTTTGGAATGTTTACTCAAAATGTTCAAAATTAAAGTTTTTGGAATGTTTACACATAACGTTCAAAATGTAAAAAAATTTCATGTTTACACAAAACGTTCAAAATGTATTTTTTTATGTTTACACAAAATGTTTAGTTTTTGGAATGATATTGATATGATATTATGATAGATGAGGGGCAGAGGGAAGGGGGGCGTGTATTGTATATGCTAGTGTGAAACACTATCCTTAGATGTTTGTATTCTCCATAAAAAACTGCACAGTCTGAATTTGCCGCTGGACACTGGTGCAAATGGTGGTTCTGGACACAATCTGGCTACACAATAGAAGTCAGGGGAGGGGGTTGATCATTAACATTCTATTTCATTCATTCCTTCTTCTATATACACACAGTAGAGCAATGCTTGTGTAAAGCCTACATTCGAGGGGACCGAGGTATTCCACGATGGCCAGAAGACACAAAAGGACACGTGGTAACATGTTGAAGGCCTGCATATCGAAATGAGCCAGGAAAGAACTCAAAGCATTAGCGTTGGAATGGACCGAGGTAACGGGGCTGCCTAAGTACAGTAGTGTCCCAATTGACAATGCCAATCAAGACAAATGGAGAATGAAAAGAACAACAGGGTTCTCTTGGGCACACGCACAAGACGTTTGGAAAGGAGTTTTCACTGTTTTAGCTAAAAAAGGGCTAACTGGTGAAGCTAAACTGAAGCAGCTTTGCTGTGCGCTGCTGGTTTGGAGACTAAACAATGTGTGCTATATTATACAGTACAGGTAGAGGCTGGGGAACCGAATGTGGGCAGGCAACATGGAGAAGAATCACAACGGGCGGCTTGAAAAAAGGGACAACAAAGACTCCTGATCCCTTGATTCTCATCTTGCCGAACAGAAACAGGGCTGAGAGGGTGGAGGGATCGGGGTGCCATGAGGAGAAAGAACCCAAGAGAGACAGAGAGAGAGATGAACAAACAGAGCAAACAGAGATGAGAGGAGAGAGAAAACAATAAAAATGCTAATAGCTTAAGGTCTGGGAGCAACGATAACGGTGTTAAAGGCAGAATATACAAACAAGTGGCTTGAAATAAAAGTGAACGTGGAAACAACACAATTCCTTTTCCATTACCTGTATCTCCTTCTGCGTTTGATAGGGCGCGGCATGCAAACATGCAAGTAGAGAGAGAGGAGGGTTAGAGACACGACATGTATTTCTGTCACCTGTTCACACATTTGCAGTGGCATCCGGCACCCCGTGCTTTAAAACCACAAGCTTAGCAGCCGCTCAAGAACATTTCTACTGGATCAATTCTACACATCGTTTATTACCAGGACAGATGAATGCAGTTACAGTACAACCTGTGTTGTGTAAATGGGAGTAAAACATCATATATAATACACACGTTGTGTATGTAAGTAGTAGGCATCACAGAATAAGTACCTGTTGTGATTCTATCAAACACAATCACCGTATCAAGGAAAATAATCAGTTATTATGTTTGTCATAATCACGCAGCCCTAATTGACAGCACTGATACAAATGAGCTGCACATTAATTTTCTCCAATGCATTTGTGTAATATAGTTGAATTATCTAAATAACAGTTGGTTTTTCCTCCTAATCTTAATTAAATATTATAACCTGTATGTGGAAATTATAGCTACACCAATACAAATGACGCATGGCTATAATGTCTTTGATGGTGCTTTGACCTTGGATTTAACTGGGGTTGAATTAGCCAGATTGCAAACCTAAGGATCTGCACAACATACTTCCACATACCCCGCTGAGCCCAAACCTCAATCATTTTCAAGGCTACAAAAAAATAGCACGAAAGTCAAGATCTGGATATGTTGCCACCAGAGCCGCGATGCGTATCAAGGGTCTGAGAGTGACAGCAGGAAGCTGTCAATCAAGTGGTGGAAAGAGACCCAAACGGCAGGCACAATAAAAAAATATATATAAAGTTAACTAACTAACTACTGTACATTCACTAGTGTAGAAGGTGTCTGTGTGTCCCACATCAGAGGAACACTGAACACCTCTGCTCTATATTTGAGCAGGACTTGTGTTTTCTGCTGACAAGCTAGATACAACACTGTAAGGTTCAGCTATAGGAAAGTATGTCGTGTATGATGCTTGTCTTACCGTATATCTGGGCTACATTACATGCTTAAAATAGGGCGATAAACAGGCACTAATGGGTGAGACGATTCACCCAGAACACACGCAGGCCTGACACAATGTTTGTCACAAGGCAAACGCTGCTAAAAACAGAACTGTTCCATTCTTTACTCCAATGTGGGACGGTTCCTGGTACGGAATTGTTTGGTTCGCTGTACTGCTGGAGTCAGCAGTTGTTAGTGGGGCCCGTGTGTGGTCTACACGTCAAGCCTGACCCCTACTGGCCACAGAGCGCATGGTTCACCCCAATTCAATCTAAGTTTCACTCATTTTTCTTTTGTGGGTCCTTTTTTTGTTTTTTTAAATACAAAGCATTTGCACTGAAATTAAGTCTTATGTCTTAAAGGGGAATTTTGAACACTATGATATTCTCATAAAAGTCTCTTACATGACATAGCATAGGAAATATAAAGTTGGGTGGTCGAATCAACAATCGGGGTCAAAGACAAGGAGAGTAATATTTTAAAATGTATCCAATATATGTCCTTTTTCAAGGCAACCATCACAACAACACAAAGCGTGTAAATGTATTAATAAACAGGCAGCCCCCCGATCACAACGGAACACATATGGTGGAGATGAGCTGTGAACTGTGGAGATGATTAAGAAGTTCATTACCCCTTCCAGCTATGTCTGTGACAGCAGGGAGAGGAGAAGGGGAGATTTGCTTGGAGAAGTGGCTAAGCAATCTGTCTTCATTAGAGAGAGATGGCAAAAAAAAGATGTCTACTGTGCATTTCATGTTCCAGCCCCTCCAAATTAGTACCAGAAGTTCTCACGAATGGGATGCGGTAGCCTACTTTGCACAGTGTCTTTAAATAGCTTAAGTGGCTTTAGGATTGATAGCCAAAATAGATTTGTAGCACTGTGTTTATTTGAGCTAGAAGTCTCTCTTCAGAATTAACAACTCCATTCCTTCTCTTTGGGGATTGTTAACATGCTGCCAAATGTCCTAGTACAGCAGAACAATATCAAACATTACCAAATAATATTGATGACAGGGGTAGACTATTCAAAGGCTTCAGTGAACACACAGCCAGACACAATAATAGCCACACAGACAGACACAATACTATGGGAGGTTAAGGCTAGCTACACAGACAGACACAATACTATGACAGGCTAAGGCTAGCTACACAGACAGACAAAATACTATGGGGGGTTAAGGCTAGCCACACAGGCAGACACAATACTATGACAGGCTAAGGCTAGCTACACAGACAGACAAAATACTATGGGGGGTTAAGGCTAGCCACACAGGCAGACACAATACTATGACAGGTTAATGCTAGCCACACAGACAGACACAATAATAGCCACACAGGCAGACACAATACTATGGGAGGTTAAGGCTAGCTACACAGGCAGACACAATACTATGACAGGCTAAGGCTAGCTACACAGACAGACACAATACTATGGAAGGTTAATGCTAGCTACACAGGCAGACACAATACTATGGAAGGTTAATGCTAGCTACACAGACAGACACAATACTATGGAAGGTTAATGCTAGCTACACAGACAGACACAATACTATGGGAGGTTAAGGCTAGCTACACAGACAGACACAATACTATGGAAGGTTAAGGCTAGCTACACAGGCAGACACAATACTATGAGAGGTTAATGCTAGCTACACAGACAGACACAATACTATGGAAGGTTAATGCTAGCTACACAGACACAATACTATGAGAGGTTAACGGTAGCTACACAGGCAGACACAATACTATGGGAGGTTAATGCTAGCTACACAGACAGACACAATACTATGACAGGTTAAGGCTAGCTACAC
>JAODLL010053738.1:0-18909 GCA_026546735.1 Forbesichthys agassizii
GAGAGAGAGAGAGAGGGAGAGAGAGAGAGATTTGAGGACAAATTCAAACTACCAGCTATTCAAACATAGCTGGATTTCATTTAAAATAGTTTTTATGGAAAATGTAACATCAAATAGCTGTTGGAATAATAACATTTTATTAAAAAAAAAATTAAAAAAATATAATTTTGTGTTAAATATATAAAATATATTCTAGATTTCGTTGGCAAAATAAAAAAAATAAAATAAAAAAAATGCTAAAATGATCATGTTTCTCTTCCTATATATTAAAGAAAAGTGACATTAGTAATTGTATTGGTCTTTATTTCTTGGATCATTCATTACCTTAACATAAAATATGTATTCATTCATTCAAGGTTGCACAAGCAGGATATGTTGCAGAACACACCAACCATAACCAACCATCTTTACAATCACCTTCTCTTAAATCAGCATGGGACATTTCTGAATATAAGCTCTATGCCAGATTTATAACTAAACATTTCAACTAAAGCAAAATACATGTGGCCTATATGACGTACAAGCACACAAACACTTACAAAACATACAGACACGATGAAGATCTTATAAACTTAGAAATGCGTGATTAATATGAAGGAATGCTATTCGTCATTTGTGAATTCTGGTAATAATACTGTATTAAGGACTCTGGGTAAATAAACCAGTCCCCAAACGCACTATAAACTCCATAATGGGTAGAAAGCAATGACTGATGGTGTCAGTCTAGATTTACAGTATGCACAAGGGACCAAAGAAAAGAGAATGTTGAGGCCACAAAAAAATAAAACAAATAAAAAACTAGTACCCTAAAATTGATAGCCTATAGCTAAAGAAAGGACATCGGCACCAGTCCGTGGCAGTTCACCAGAACACGTTGATAACCTATAGGCTTATTCCCGTTTAAACGCGAGGCGGGCGCATCAAGTGTTCAGGTGGGAGGTGCGTCCAAGACGTAACGCTTAAAACGACAAGAATAGGCTAAAGATATCGGGCAGTTCGCGCGCAGGGGAACAATACAGAGTTGAACCGATAACGCAAAAAGTTATTTCCCGATCTGCACTAAACGAGACATTGATTTAAACAATACTGGATGAAGGCTACTGAGAAAATGCTGGGCGTCTAATTTCATCTCCCATATAAGGTGAGTGACAAGACGCCACTGGCTAAGATGTTTTTAATTGACTCCAATTACGAATTGAATTAGCCTACAGGACTGTACGTAATAAAACAACATTCATAGCGGCTATGAATGTTGTTTTATGCCATGACATAGCCTATATATATAATGTTAAGAGACAAAAAGTGTCCTTTTTGTTTGGAATGTTTCCTATAGACTGCTATCGCTGACGTTAAACTATAACGTTTAACGAGGATTCCCGTTGCTATCTCTGCCTCCTGAAATGAAAGAAACTAACATTCCGCAATGGACTATAGGCCTATATTTAAAACGAAGTTATTTTTACATGTCCAATAAAACCCACTTTCTAGAGCCGCAGCCTACAGGCAAACCGCCCTGCTCTGCCACAGGTGATATCTGGCTCATCACAATTAAAGACATTACCTTCACCTGTGAGCGGCGCGTGCTCGCTGTCCTGTCAGCTGTCCTGAGTGATGCCGTAAATCAGCTAATTGTACAGATGTAAAGTATCAGGACAATATGCGTTTAATAATGCAAACCTAATGGTTTGACTGGCTTGAATAATAAAGTCGTTCATGTCTAGGCTACTATAGCATTAGACAAAAAGACAACCTGTTTCTGTCTTTGCGTGAGTATAGACATTAACTTTTCTTTATTTCGGCGTGTTTTCCAGAGCTGTCTGACTGTCGTCATGTCAGACGAAGAACAGGGGCCGATAGAGGATGATTTCTCAGAACTTCACGAAGAAACTCTGTTTAACGAAATAGTAGGCATTTTACCATCATATGCTATAGGCCCATGCATAGCATCTGTAGCATATTCTAAAATATAGCTGGGGTTACAATATACAGAAATACTAGCGTATAGATGCACATTTCACAATAATAGTATTACCATAGCCTATGTGTAGACTACACCACTGTGGAACTAGTGATTTCAGTTTTCTCATTTCTCAGGGGTCCTCTGGTCCTGATGACTTCTTTGAAGATGATTATTCTCCATCTTCACTCTCCTCCTCGTCTACCGTTCCCACTATGTCCTCCTTACAAGGGAGCACTGTGTGCACCTCTTGTGGCCTAGAGATTGTGGACCGATATCTCCTCAAGGTTCGGGATATTTTGCATTGATTTTAACAAAGCAATATTTAATAAATAGAGTTGATTATTTTTATATAGAAACACACACATATAGCCTGTGTGCGGATGCACCTTTTGAGGTTTTTAGTCCATTTGTAATGGCAGAAAATTGTATTTCTATTTTATTTCAAACTAATTCTAATACACTACATGTAACTGGTTCCTTACAGGTGAACAACCTGTCCTGGCATGTCCGTTGCCTGTCATGCAGTGTGTGCCATACATCCCTGGGACGGCATGTGAGCTGCTACGTCAAAGACAAGCAGGTTTTCTGTAAACTCGACTACTTCAGGTAAAATATTGAAAATGCATTGCACTGCAAAGTATATTTGTTGTGAATCAAAAATCATGCATGCAAGAAAATGTGCTATTGCATGTTCCTAATTCACCTCGTACTAAAACAACAATATTATGTTATAGATCAACAACTTTTTTTTTTTTTTTTTTTTTTTTTTGTAAGAATTTAAGACTTACATTTATGTAAGATTAATTATACATTAACTAAAGTGTTGTCAAAATATATTTTGGCTTCTTCAATGTTGCCACACTTTCTTTATGCTATTGTTGTGCACTCTCCAGCTTATACAATTTAGAAAAAATTGTAAAAACATATAAACCCTTTGAAGCGCATGGTGTCTAAAACATTTGAGATTAATTTCCAAGCTCAGATCACATGGTTCACACGAGCAAAATGGCAGTTCTCAAACTCTCATTTTTCAGGAGGTATGGCACACGTTGTTCCCGTTGTGGCCGGAACATCCATTCCAATGACTGGGTACGTCAGGCGCGAGGCAGGACCTTCCACCTGGCTTGCTTTTCGTGCTCCTCCTGTAAACGGCAGATGTCCACTGGGGAGGAGTTTGGCCTGTTGGAAGATAGGGTGTACTGTCGGCCACACTACGATCTTATTATAGACAGTATGAAATGCACTCAAGACAATGGTAAATCGATGAGTAGAAGCTGCACGACAGGTCCCCTTCATTGCCTAAATTTAAAATGCATGTAGTCTTGAAATACTCAAAGATGGCCTCCATATCTTTCCCAGAAAAGGTACCAGTAGAGGATGCAGTGTCGTCTGACCAGGATGGCGTCGGTTCGAGGCCCAGACCTGCTAAAAGGGCTCGGACCAGCTTCACTGTTGACCAGCTACAGGTAGCCATGATGAAATGCTGGGTATATAATGGTGTAGCTGCAACTACACTGAGCAAATGTCACTTAAAACATTTGCCAACAATGTTGCAGGTTTTGATATCTGCAGGATCTTGTGTTGACAACATAATAAAATAAACATGTGTCTCTTTGCCCTGCATTTGTAGATAATGCAGACACAGTTTGCTAAAGACAACAACCCAGATGCCCAGACACTACAGACACTATCAGACCAGACTGGGCTTAATCGAAGGGTTATACAGGTAGGTTGATCTCGACTGTATGACTGACTATGTTCATTAAGCTGCTGCCATCCAGCATGTATTAATTAAAGGGTCAGAATCTCCTATAGGGATTAAGAATGAAACACTAGGTCTGTATGTTTGCAGTGTTAAAACGCCTTGTATTAATGGAACATTGACCTAATACTTGACAACAGACTGGAGGAGAAGCTCAATCTCCAGGATACAAAGGGGAATCTGTGTCTGCCAGTTTAGTGCTGTTTTAATATTTTTCTTTAATCACATGAACTAACCATTCTAACTCTCCAGGTTTGGTTCCAGAACTGTCGCGCTAGACAAAAGAAACATGTCATTCCAATTCCTGCCTCTTCGACAACAATGACGTCACTTACCTCTGGTCAGCTGACACAGCCTTTGGAGGACCTACAATACACAGCATATATTTCTCCCGAGTCTACGCTGACTTTTATGGATGGTAGGAAAATAATACACAACTCTCACTGAATAAAGAAAATGAATATTTATTGTAAATGATTAAAACATAATATATTTTACTACTAGTTGAGACGACTAATTAATGGTGAATCTAGCTTGCCTGTCAATCTCATGAATTCACGCAGGGTTGTCAATGGTGCTTATAGGGGCTCAGGATGGACCAAAGGAGGAGGGGTGGGGTGTTTTCTCTCTTTCTCTCTCTCTCTTTCCCTCCATCATGTTGCAGCAGTTTGAAATGGTTTGGTTGTACATCATGGTGTAAATGTGCCCATTGCCTGGCATTTTGAAATGGTTGGGCAGAACAAATTGCATTCTTTATATTTAATACAATTTGGTTAATGAATTGTTGCATAACCAAATGCAAGGTGGATAAACTGAAACATTTGCCTTAATTCCTCTTTAAGGTAGGCATTCTGGTTACTGTTCAGTGCGATCATGTAAACAAACAATGAAGGTGTGAGTTGTTCTGCCTAACGAGTGCAAGATTTGCATTTTAATTGACTCTAATTATATTTCAAATGATATTTGTTCCGTTTCTCCTCAGTTCAGTCCCCGCCTCAACTGTTGTTCCAGCCCTTTATATCCCATTCAATGACACAACTGCCAGTGAGCCATGCCTGAGCTTCACCCCTTCATATGAAAACCCAGATGACTTGGTTTAAGAGGTTCAGATGATATATCTGTTTGCACATCCTACAAAGTAAGTATTCCATTGACTGGTCTAATTCATGATCACAAGAACTTGTATGTATGTAATTATATGAATACCAACAGGGTTTTGTTAATAGTATTTGCTATTACTTTATGGAACATTTTATTTAGAAAAATATTGGACACTTTGGAAGACAATGTACTAAGTATGTTGTACATGAGCTGTATTTAGTTATTGCCAATATTGATATAACTTATGTTAAACTTAACCTTATGGGTTGAAACTTTTTTTTTCCCCTATATATTTTCTTAGAAATTATTTCATAAATGAAAAGATTAAACTAGAAAAATAGTTTTCCACTGGAACAACTGAGAAGAGATTTATTTCATTTAAATGTGAATACAATATTGTATTTTCTTTTCCTTTTGTGTAATACTACTGCATATTAGTAACATGTACATGTAGTAGCATTTACATTTTAGTTTGCCCGGCACTTCATCAATTGTTTTGTATTTGTTTTTCTCCCACTAAAGGGGATGTTTCTAGAGAGCAATATGTTGACAAACTAACTGGATGTATAAAATGGAATTGTTCATGAATATGCTTTAATTGTCATCATCTTAAGTTCAGTGGGTTCTTACTGGAAGTGGATAGTGACAATAAACTCATTGGAATCGAGCATGATTTTTCTTGTTTTCTGCTGTTAAGGACAGTTGCGATGTCAACATCTTGCTGCAGGGGTTGAGTATGTATGTATGTATGTATGTAAAAGCAAGCAACAAACCATAATTACAGCACAATACTTTCAACATTGCTGTTAAAGACCTGGGGGGGAGGAGAAGTGATAATGTGACTATATGAATAAACATAAATTGTAGTAGCAGTAGCAGTAAGTGATCTGCAGAATAAACATTGGGGAAACATGGGATGCAAATGAGTGAGGTGAGGAGACTACTAATTAAATACAAGCACATTTTCACACCCAACATTTATAATACAAACCCACTGAACTGATATTGATTCAGTTGGCTCTTATCACAAATGTGTCTCGTCATGTTGACCCTGGTGTGCTTAAATGTGGTGAGAGTGGGCAATGTCCTTGTGAGACTATCCTCTCTGCCATGTGGACTGAGCCATGGTGTGGATGACATGCTTTCATACCTGACATTAATCACTGATATACACCCTCTTCTGCAGGACAAGTTAAGATGGTCAAGAAGAGTGAGTTATATGCCTTTTATGATTTACTGTAATTAAGAAGGGGAACTAATTGACCGGTGTTTAACTGTTTTAGGGACAATTTTATGACACTACTGGTACAAACACTGGCTACTTCTTAGATGACTGGCTTGTTTGGAAAAACTAAACTTACCAATCATCATTGGCAGCAGTGGCCCACCCAGATGTGAACTAACATTGCAGCAGTCAGCAACTGTTTCTACACCAAAGAACAATTAGACTGAATTCAACCTCATTGAGGGCTGCCATTGGAAATCATAAAAAAGCAAGCACTAAGCAAAATCATGTCATATAATGCAAACAAAATCATGGCGAAAATATGTATATTGTGTGCTTTGTGCTGCTGTATCATCCATTGCCTCTGGGGTTGTAATCCATGTGAACTCTGCTGCAGCAGTAACAACTGCTGGTAGGTTCTTGTTCTTTAAGGAAATATCCAGGAGTTTCCAGAGCCCAGATATTTATTTATTTTGGGGGGGGGCTTCAGGAGGCTCTCTGGCAGAGTCCATCAAAGACATGTTTTGCTGCTACACCCGCCATCATGTGATGTGATTCAATCATTGTTGACCGGGTGACAAGCTGATGGTTGTTGAGGAGCATCTGATCAGATGCTACAGCTCCTGGAAGAGATGGTGCATATAGTGGCAGTGCACAGCCCAGTCGTATGGACACTTGGCCCAAGGGTATTCATTATTAGTACAAATTCAGCAAAAGCAAAGAAATTCTGAAAAACAATGTACACTTCTCTATATCCATCTACAAAAAAAAAAAACACTACTACCATATAACACGCTTTACTAAGATGCTTACAGTAAAGGAATTTGTCAGACTCACAAAATCAAATGAACTAACCCGACTAAATTAACCATGGCAAAGTTTTCAGATGTGACAATGCTTGATAAGTAGGCTAGGCTTATTTTAATCATCAGAACGTTGATCACGTTACCGGCGATCCTCTCAGACCCAACACACCAAAGACCACAAAATGTCTTGTTTCTTATTCAAATGCGAATCTAGGAATAGCATGCTGTTTATTCATGGGATGGAAATTGAAAACAATCACAAATCACGATTCACGGCATGATTGATATCACTGAGTGCCACTCAGTGAGAGGGGATGCGAGCACTCCACAGGTTCCTTGATTTTATTTTGAAAAATGATTGCAGGAAATGGAAGTTTCTTGCTAGCTAGCTGTAGCAAACCCATAATGCAAGAGAAGCAGAAGTAGGCTATGAAGAAAACAAAACTGAGCGTTTGAGGAGATAATATTGAGCGGAAAACATTTACGCACAGAGCTTGCTCTTCTACTTTGGGATGGAATTATAAGGTAGATTCAAATGCTTAATCATAACGGCGGGTTTGTTAGGGAATTCTTTTTCACTTGTCATTACGAAGGTGTGCTAGTAGTAGCTAGCTAGAGTGCAGAACGATCAACACATGAAACACTTACGCGTTATGTTCTCAATGTTTACGTCACTATCAACGTCAATATCAACTTTACATTTGTATCACGTTTTTTGTATGCCTGTATACCTTATCTTGTAATTGCGTCGGAGTTAAGTTTAGACTTTTGTCCACATTTTTAAAACATTACGGTTCATTGAAGAAACCCGGTTTGCCTATTAGTCTGGGTACGGTACCGGTAGAAACAAACTAATAAATTGAGCCGTACTGGTAAATACCGTACCGGTACCGTAGCATGCTACCGTGGCTACTATAATAAACCTGAACATAATCGTTTAGCTGCTGGTATGCTGGTACCGGTACAGTAACAGTACAGTAGCGAATACATATATATCTAACAGGGAAATTAAATAATGCTACCACCCGTTATTGTTAGCTTTTAAGTTTTTAAAAATCTTTTGAAAAACAGTTTTGCATATTTATATTTGCTTTCACAATGTCAACAATGCCGAAAACTGTTGCTGACTTGCACATTCTTAAAATAAATTAATTTGTTGTCATTTCACAATTTAAATTGAAGAACGTAAACTGAAACATATCATATGTAATATACAATAATAAAGGATTTGTGACATATTGAACTTTATATAACCAGAACGTGTTCTGCTGTTTGCTAGGTTTACTAGAAGATTTGAAAACCAATTTAATCTTCAGTGCATGGACGCGAAGCCAATGCGCAGGTAGGTGAAGGGAAATATAGACAAATACGAGTACATCTGTAGAAGGTTCTTGCGTGTATTGAACATCCTTACATAAAAGCCACCAGTGGTTACATATTACAGTCTTTTGTTATTAGTGGGATATGATCATATGAGGCATTCTGTCTGGGTTGGAATAGAACCATTCAAACCGAACATTTATTTTTCTCTGAGAGAGAGACCCTTGAACACCCAACCTAAACACACCCTATTGGTCACATTACCACTTGTTTGTACAAGCCATGAAAAGCACCACACATGGATCTTAAGAGAAAAGCACTGGGTTTGGGTTCTTTATTTAAACGTAACTTAATTAATTATGGCTGTGTTGAACATAATTTTAACATTAACCTTTGCATAGTGAGTGTTTGTAACAGCATAGATAATATTATGTTGGCTATGTAATATATATGTAGCTCATCAAGCAAATCTCTATGTGGCCACTAGTCCCAAGTAATTTCCCCAGCAAAGGGCAGTGTTATGTATGCACTTGTGCTGTGAGAAGAACACCAGTCAATGTATTTTAAGCAATGGTGACAGTGAGTACTATTAGGGATTTAAGCACAAGTTAGTAAGAAAGAAGTACTTGAAATATTAATTTGAAAGACTATCGAGTCTGAATAATGTGTGCAAGAAATTAAAATACAATTATTGGAGGATACGCATATCTTTAAAAGTACATAATTAGTACTGTCAACCCCTGCATAAATCACAATACATACAATGTGTTTGTTCAATGCCTCTGACCTAGATGACGTGTCTATTGCTAAAAACACGATCTCTTCCACCCGTCCCAAGCAGTGAAATAGCCTAGTAGTTATTAGGGTAACTCAAAGGCAATGATGCATATTTCTTTTTTCTTTTTATTAACGGCTCAGTGGTTCCTTGTGCAGGGCCACCAGCGCACGCCAAGACACCACGGGAATGGATATCACCAGCCGTTGCACCCTGGGGGACCCCAACAAGCTCCCGGAAGGGGTCCCCCAGCCTGCACGTATGCCCTATGTCTCAGACAAGCACCCCCGGCAGACACTGGAGGTGATCAACCTGCTGCGGAAACACCGTGAGCTCTGCGATGTTGTTCTAGTTGTGGGCGCCAAGAAAATCTACGCCCACCGCGTCATTCTGTCTGCTTGCAGCCCCTACTTCAGGTAGGGCCATAGGACACTGCACAACATCAGCGCTTCTACTGGCCTTCGACAGCAGTTCCGCACTGTATTGCGTCCTTGAGCAACCCGCTTAGCTCCTAAGTGTACTAATTCTAAGTTGCTTTGGATAAGTGTCTGCTAAACGACGGACTTGTTACATTAAATAATCATTATGAGCTATATTTGTATTGTGCGGTCACAGTGCAATGATGTAAAGTTACAGTATCGACAATGACCGTATTGATGTTTTAAAAAACATGATCTCCCTTTTTTCTTTTTTTTTCTTTTTTTTTGTGAAATAAGGAAACTGCTGTAAAGGTAATACAGCTACAGTGCGAGAGTCAATTTGCCAAATCTAACCAGAGCTTATGTTTTCTTCCTTTTTCATCTGCTCCACAAAAATCACTGTTCACTATCACTATTTAGATTTGCATTCAAAACAAGCACTGTAAGTCGCGGGCGGCTTTTAATGACGTCTTCCTCAGGGCTATGTTTACGGGAGAGCTGGCAGAGAGCAGGCAGACCGAAGTGGTCATCCGTGACATAGACGAGAGGGCTATGGAGCTGCTCATCGACTTTGCCTATACCTCACAGGTACAGTAGTAGCAGCAGCAGCCCTCACCGCCTGAGGTGAACACGCTGTGTCTAAACGTCAGCGTGTGCTCTGCAGGTAACGGTGGAGGAGGGCAATGTGCAGACGCTCCTGCCCGCTGCCTGCCTCCTGCAGCTGGCTGAGATCCAGGAAGCCTGCTGTGAGTTCCTCAAGAGACAGCTGGACCCCTCCAACTGCCTGGGCATCAGGGCTTTTGCAGATACACACTCGTGCCGCGAGCTGCTCAGAATTGCCGACAAGTTCACCCAGCACAATTTTCAGGAGGTGTGAGAGTAAATCATGGAATATTCCTGCGTTTTTGTGTAACGTTTTTCTCTACATGTTGCTTCTCATGCGTGTCTTTGAGCATAATATCGGACTGCTCCCTTCTTAGAATTGTGGTCCTCATTTTAATTTTTTTCTGTCAGCACTAGTTCTTTTATTAGGATCATAGCATACACTGTGACAAATGTTAATATCATAAGGAAGCTGTTAAAGGCAGCAGGTTGTTTATGGTTGTGACTGCCCCGTTTTGTATTTGGAGTTCGAATAACAAAACGAACACTACGCAACATTGGATCGCTTCTTCGCTGTAAATGTGTGGCCATACATAGAAGCACATTAAAGGTTGCTACGTTATGGTCAACATAGCAACTTTCACACAGCGAAAGATGGCCAGTTACATATGTTTTAGTGTGGACACACTGACTCTTCCTGCATTGTAATTTCTTCAGTTTATGGGACAAATCTGCTAACGATCCCGAGTAATGGACTAACAATGTTGGATTTTCCGATGGACATGTAACGATGGAAGATGAATATGTTCCTGTGCCATTGTTCCAAACCCCGCAGGTAATGGAGAGCGAGGAATTCATGCTGTTACCCGCCAACCAGCTGATCGACATAATTTCCAGCGATGAGCTCAACGTGCGCAGCGAGGAGCAGGTTTTCAACGCTGTGATGGCCTGGGTTAAATACAGCATCCAGGAACGCAGGCCCCAACTCCCACAGGTCAGTTGACTGCCGCCGCCGCCGCCACTGCTGCTTTTAAGGGGCAGGCTATGTAGTCACGGCTCGGGTTAACATGCTTATCGTGTACCGCGTTGCAGGTTCTGCAGCACGTTCGTCTGCCTCTGCTGAGCCCTAAGTTCTTGGTGGGAACTGTAGGATCAGACCCTCTCATCAAGAGCGATGAGGAGTGCAGGTAAGCTGAATTACTAGTCGGGGACAAACATGAACACACATTAAATGTAGTTTTATTTTATTTGTGTTAAATCGGTTTGCAGAGACCTGGTCGACGAGGCCAAGAACTACCTGCTGTTGCCTCAGGAGAGGCCCCTGATGCAGGGGCCCAGGACAAGGCCGAGGAAACCCATTCGTTGTGGAGAGGTGCTTTTTGCAGGTGAGCGTCCAATTTTCTTTTATACTTGTACTCTTAGTTGTTTGTTAGTTATTCCTGTTTACTTCAGTTGTCGCTGCTATGTTCTTGAGTTCATTGGTTAAAATGAGCAAAAATAAAAGGGTTTAAACATTAATGGTGGATTAAATAAATTAAATAACTACAATATTTCACTCACAATTCATATAACCATGTGAATTTTTGTGGTTGTTATAGTTCCAGTTGTTTTTAACGGTACACTGACAACCCTCGCCATGCCAGAAGATGTAACTTTCTTTTTGTGCTCGAGTTCTGTATTTTATTTACTCTTTGTTGCATTTAAACAAAAACAAAAAAACACAACAACAAGAACTCATCCTGCTAAGCTAACTGTCTTATGTTTAGTGTCTCTAATAGTCCTGTGGTCGTCCTTCTAAGATACCCTTGCATAATGGTTACTACTATAATGAATCTCTGCTGCAGTGGGTGGCTGGTGTAGCGGCGACGCCATTTCGAGCGTGGAGCGCTACGATCCTCAGACCAACGAGTGGCGCATGGTGGCGTCCATGAGCAAACGGCGGTGTGGCGTTGGTGTCAGTGTACTGGATGACCTGCTGTATGCCGTGGGAGGCCATGACGGCTCGTCCTACCTGAACTCCGTAGAGAGGTTTGTTGCTAACATCGGTCCACTTTTGGTTTATGTGTGTGAATGTAAGGCTTAAGTACTTTGCAGCGCTTTGAGGGGCCAGAAGGTTGGAGAAGCTATATAAATGCAGTCCATTTACCATTTTACCATTCCCTCTCCTATTCTGTGTGTGTGTCCTGTCAGACTTGATGTGTCAATAACAAATGGTTAACATTTTCCAATGTTGTTTACACATTGTTTGGCTAAATGTCTCTCTTCCAGATATGACCCTAAGACAAATCAGTGGAGCAGTGATGTGGCCCCCACCAGCACCTGTCGAACCAGCGTCGGTGTGGCCGTCCTCGGGGGCTATCTGTATGCCGTGGGGGGACAGGATGGGGTCTCTTGTCTCAACATTGTAGAAAGGTGATGCTGAACGTGTCATAGTGCAGGAAGGTTATACAATGTTTTTTTTTGCTGCTTTTGAGGGGTTGGTGTAATTATGTGTGTAATTGTGTGTGTGTGTGTATATATATATATATATATATATATATATATATACATACATACATACATACATACATACAGTATTTTTGTTTTTTCACCATACCGATATAGCTCTTTTCATTGGAAGCCCATTGAACTTCAGGGTTGTCTGGGAAAACTCAAAGCAAGTCTTTATATTTGGACTGGACACTGGAGTTTTGTCTTCCAAAGTCAGCACTGTTTTTTTTCCAGATTGGAAATCTAGGGAATACTGTTTTTATGTACTCAATGTTCACCATTATGAAAACACAAAAATACACTAACGATATTGTATTTTCAAATAATGTAATGTTTAGATTTGTCCGCGGAAGGAGTCGATTGATTTATGTGGGCTCAATTGCCACTGCTTTTGCTTTCATATGTGGGATAACATTGGTCAACAGCTAGATTACTGGGCTAACATTGGTCAACAGCTAGCTAACCAGCCTAACGTGTAAACAGCTAACGGCACTTCATTTAATTATTCCATCTTCCAGGTACGACCCAAAGGAAAACAAGTGGACGCGCGTGGCATCTATGAGCACCAGGAGACTGGGCGTGGCGGTGGCAGTACTGGGGGGCTTCCTGTACGCGGTGGGGGGGTCTGACGGGACGTCGCCGCTGAACACAGGTGCGTGACGGGCCACCTGGCATCATTTTCAGCTCCCATCACTGAGCAGACACACTATCACAACAGTGTCATCCAGAGCCATGGGCAGAGAGAGTTGCGCCAACAGCAGTTTGACATTTTAAACTGTCACATGGTTCACTGAGAGGCAAAACTGTTCCAGGAAGTGCTTGGTGGGCAGTTTGAATTTATATACAGTACATACAGATTTATAACTTAATTTTTTAATTTAATCTTATTTTTTTTGAGGCTCCACGAAACGCCTATGCTGAGAAAAAATGGTCAATCGGAATGAACGGAGATGTAGGGCTGTCGCGGTAACCGCAAAAATTGAATACCGCGGTGTTGCTAACCCAACCGCAGGCCGTGGAAAGCAACCGCAGGTACTGCAAACCGCAATGTTTACTTTTTTTTTTTTTTAATGATGGCTAGCCCATCGAATATGACGTCTGATCTAGGGCGTGTGCATTATCTAAGCACAAATTCCCCCAGCCCCATATTAGCCAGTTGTAGCTTCTTATATTGGTCCGAATATAGGACGACCCTGAATATTTGACGAACCCCCCCCCTTTTCAAGAATAATTTTTGTAAAAACACATTTTGAGGACCAAATGTTAAAAAATAATTATACTAAAAATAAATTAAATAAAACTTTGTGTACCGTTTTTGAGTAATGTACGCCATTTTTCTAGACCCCGAATATAAGACGACGTTACTTTTTAAGACTCATTTAAAGAAAAAAACACATATCTTATATTCGGACTAATACACGGTAATATATCCATGGTTGTAGCCTTTGGGAGTGTATGTATTTACGACACTCATTAAGACGTTACGCTTTACAGTGCTGTGTGCTTAGTCTAGGAAGCGCATCGTGCATCGCAGACACTCGAGTGATTATTTTGGGACATATCTGCATTTCGTGTGAGAAAGAAAATGGAATATGTTGTCCCCTAATCTTTCGGGTTGTTAAACCAAAACTGTGCCATCACGTCTTTCTGTCTACATGCTACCTAAATCAAGGCGGTGTACCGTAGGGTACGCTTGGCGTGCCATAGGCTTTTGATATTACGCTATTTTATGCTTTATTTAATATTTAATAATTAATTTTGGCCCAACATCTGCCGGACAAAATTACATGTGATAACTAGTAGGCCTACTAAACTGGTAGAAAGCCTTATGATGTTGCACAATTGTCTCACCACGGACTGAGATCACGTTGTCTATAAATGGCCCAGAATCACACTATTTCGAAGCTCTACGCAACGAAATTGACCATTCAAAACAAAAAAATGGCGATAATACTGCAGACCACGATATTGGGGCACCCTTAATCACCGCAAGGACATTTTCTTCACCGCGACAGCCCTACGGAGATGACGCAACTCTCTCACCTGTCTCCCTATCAAGGTTTGAGTCAAGGGAACGAGGGAATAGAGACATTAATGCACGTTCTTGTTAGCATACCCCTGCTTGATGTTATTGCTTATTGAATCCCCAATGGCCAGTATCACAAACATGGATTAAGTCTAGTATAAAACTAAAATAAACATTCAATGACGATCTCAACTGAAAAAGGTTCTTAGTCTAGGACTAGGTTTTAATCCATGTCTGTGAAACCGGCCCCACGTGTCTAATCCAACTATCTCAGTCTCCGTTCATGTCAGCGATGCGTCTGTGTAAAGTCTTTGCGTACGAATGACCCAGGAAGCACCCGGTGACCTCTCGCCTGCCTGTTCCCTCCCAGTGGAGCGGTACAATCCGCAGGAGAACCGCTGGCACACGGTGTCCCCCATGGGCACCAGGAGGAAGCACCTAGGCTGTGCCGTCTACCAGGACATGATCTACTCCGTGGGCGGCAGGGACGACACCACAGAGCTGAGCAGCGCCGAGAGATACAATCCCCGGACCAACCAGTGGTCCCCTGTGGTCGCCATGACGTCCCGACGGAGCGGGGTATGTTGTGTGTGTGTGTGTGTGGGTGGACGTTCACCTAGGAGTCTGCATCCATGGTCAACATCCCCAAACACAGTTCATTCAGTGTTCCATCGGTCTGTCTTTGCTCAGGTGGGCCTGGCTGTTGTGAACGGTCAGCTGATGGCAGTAGGAGGCTTTGACGGAACAACTTATCTAAAAACGATAGAAGTCTACGACCCTGATGCAAACACGTGGAGGTAAGAAAATGTTGCTTTATTGCGGCTTGTGAAATAACCGAAGTTTGGTTTGAGCCCTGATCTGTTTCCTGTCGTTGATTTATAAATGAAGCAATTATACAAATTAGCATGTACAGCATTTATCTGACTTTTATCCACAGCAACTGTGTGCCAATAATAATATTGAGCGCTAGATGTAGAGTTTTTATTTAATAATAAAGGTAACTAATTTAAATGTAAAATATGTCTATTATAAAGGTATAGTTAGCTATTGCAAGCTAATTGTAAGATGATACTTTTAGTCAAAAATGGAACATAAACAATTTGGCAAACACAGCTCACAACAACCGTAGCCGCCAAACAGCAATAGTAATACGTTTTGCTTTCAGGGTGTGAGGCGCCGCTGCTGAGGGAAATGATTTGGTTGAGCTTGAAGTTCTTGATGATAACTAATCCTGCCTTTTTCATACGATGCTTATAGCAAATCAATTTAACACATTGAAAACCACAGCCGCTTAATATACACTTTGTCCTCCTCTCCCACAGGCTATATGGCGGAATGAATTACCGGCGACTCGGAGGAGGGGTGGGCGTCATCAAAATGACTCAGTGTGAATCTCACATATGGTAGCCTTCTCTGACTCCACACCCCGCAACGCCAGCTCCTGGATAGGACTACTTTGCTTATTGACCAGTGCCCCCGAAAGATATGGCATCTTATGGGCATGGAGTCGAACAAAGAAGGGAAGCTGGGACAAGGGGACGGATTCCGTTAAAGCTGATGTTTTGGGCCCCCGGTCAACTTCACCGCACATACGGTGAAACGGTGTTGTGTGTTTAGTCGTGTTCATCTTGATGTGTAGACTTCACTTTGAGCAGGAGGCTAACGCAAAACCTCAGACCTTTTTATTCCATGGAAGATCAGCAAGAAAAACAAACAGCCTGACAGCTAGCAAACGTTTTATTTTTTACAACAAAGTGAAGGTGCATCCAAATCGGAGTGGTTCTGGAGGACACATCTCTCTTCTGCTCTCCATTGCTGCCATTGCCGTGACGACTGCTGTATACATACATCATTAGCGTCCCTCATTCTCTGGGGCAGTCAGTTGTGTAGCATTTCAAAAAGAAGTAAAGCTTCTTAGGTGTGCATATTGTTAATGATGATTGATTTCCCATAGGAAGAGGACTCCTGGATTACGAAGAGGGAAGCTATAAGGAAATTATTGCTTTTTTTTTTTCCTTTCCCTTGTTAGCATTGAATGGGACACTGGCTACCAGATGTGGTGCAGCTGTTGACACTGCACTAACCCACGGGTCTCCAGAAGTAAAGCATTAAAATGAATCAGAATCCTGAGGTATCACCGGTGGTGATGATGATGTGGTCTTGTTGGGGATAAAAAGCATATGTCACACTAGGACTGGTTCCTGGTATGGATAAATGCAAATGATAGCTGAGCTCAGTCGGGGAAAATATTCTTTGTCGGAGTTGTTTTATTAGTAGATTTTGAGTCATCAAATACATTTTTGTTTCCATCTATGGGCGACTTGAGATTCCACAATAAGGTCATGTTTTGTTTTTAACTTTGATTATAATTGTAATTTTAGTTAGGTAAATTTGCATAGAAATGTAATGCCCCTGCAAATAGATTTGAATTAAATTATTAAAAATGTACTACATTGTGCTGTGTAATGCATAAAGAAACACTTTTACAATGCATTGTTTAATGCTGTGGGTCAGCATTTGTGAAATACACGTGTATACATAAAAATGGTCAATGTATGGCATAAAAAACTCATACTTTCAAAAGTAGACCCCCTCTCTCCAACCAACAAATAACTGCTTAAAGTTTTTGATATTTGTGTCAAATTTGATTTATATTAGACGAAGGTTTCACTATTAGTGCTAATGTGCATTTACATTTTTATTGTTTCCCTTTTTTGTATCCTTCACTAATCCATTTAGGAGACCTTGGGTAGTGGTGTATAATGGTTATTCAGTTGAGCAGTCTCACAAATGTGTTGGCAATACTGCTATTGAGCACTAGGAGGTATTGGTATGGTTTTATAATTGTACTTTGGACACTATGGATGTTTCACATGTGAAAATCAAATCATCTTGAGGGTTTTTAAGTAGGGGTGTTGACATGCATGCAACGGTTAAGAATGTTACAGGATATTGTATTGCTTTTTATTTTTTTTTAGATACATGCTCATATGCTTTTCTGGTTGTAAGAAATGCATTTTGTTTTCCCCCGTTTCTGAAACTAGTCTGCACTTTACCTTTTTGTTTGGGGAAAGAAATGCATCCAACTTTACCAGGCACAGCAAGAAAATCTAATGTTTAAATGTTTATGTAATATCTGGGTAAAGGGGTGTTTGAATGTCATTCTCATCCTGTTATGCAATTAAGACATAGCATTGCACCCCCACACCTTTCCCAAAACAAATAGTAGAATACCTCACTGCCAAAAAGGGGCACAATTGAACTAATATACACATCTTATTCCAATTATTTGTGACAGTCATTTGATTTAACCTTTTTTTTGGTCCTCAGTTGAATGTTTTTTTGTTCAGCAATAGCTCAGACTGTCTTTAAACTTGAGGAATAATGTTAGACTCTTGTGCAATTGGTAGTTACTTAAATATTAAGACCCAACATTGTAGTAAACAGGTACATCCTATTTCATTAGCTTGTATATGTAGTTAACATGCTGTTGTGGGTTCTTTTAATAGTTTCCCCCCCAATGCTGTAACTATTGCAAGCTCACTACCACAGCCAGGACTGACTACAAGCTGCATTCATTATTAAAGAAAGCAAACCTTTCCCTGTGGAAGTCTCTTTTTTCTTAAAAACCTGCCATTCGGGATACTCTACAAAATGATACTTATGCAAACTACTACATTAAATTCCTTTATACAGTATGTGGTGATCAGGAGAAATACATTAACTATAGCCTTCCAGTTACATAAAACATAATCTGACCTGGTTTTGAGGAAGCGAGATACACTAGACTGGTAAGTTCATTGCAGGTTTTAAAATATATAGGCCAGCAAGATCTCCATTTTCTTGTAGCACAGATGGAGCTCAATGCCAGTGTTCAATATTATGCTGTTCTAGTATCTTAATTAACCGTGTTACAAATTAATTATTCCATGACAAGCCAGTGTGACTTGTAAAACACTGAATATTTACCTAAAATATACACACACATACAAAAACACTGCTTTAATTTACAAATAAACAAATTACCTACAAAAGGCTAAGTATGAATGTGTATAAGAAAGGGTAGCCATAAGAATATTTAGCAGGAAACACTTGCATCTGTCCAATATGCACTTAATGGGTTACATAAAATGAAACACTTACACATAAAACAATCAGAAAATAGGTGCTATAATGCTTGTGCGGGTCAAATGTTCGAAATGCTAAATGTCCAAATGTATTTATTTCTAATAAATCAGCTATTCATGAACCAATTCATATATATACACATACACACACATATATATACACATATATACACATATATACACATGCTTGTTTTTTTTTAATATATATATATATATATATATATATACACATATATATACACATATATATACATATATATACACACATATACACACACACACATATATATACACA